>RJWT010016603.1:0-19774 GCA_004365215.1 Cuniculus paca | reverse complement strand
GTGAAAGCTTTCAGTTTTTGACCATTTAATGTGATACTGGCTGTTGGTTTGTCATAGATGGCTTTTATCAGATTGAGGTAAAGGCCATCTATTCCAATTTTCTGTAGGGTTCTTATCATGAAAGAGTGTTGGACTTTATCAAAAGCTTTTTCTGCATCTATTGAGATGACCATGTGGTTCTTATCTTTGGCTCTATTGAGATGGTGTATTACATTTATTGATTTGCATTTGTTGAACCATCCTTGCATTCCTGGGGTGAATCCCACTTGGTCATGGTGTATAATCTTCTTGATGACTTGCTGGATTCTGTTTGCCAGTATTTTATTGAGGATTTTTGTATCAATGTCATTAGGAAGATTGGCCTGTGGTTCTCTTTTTTGGTTCGTTCTTTCTTTGGCTTTGGTATTAGGGTAATACTTGCTTCCAGGAATGATCTAGCGAGGCTTGCTTCTCTTTCAATTTCATTAAAGACTTTCAGGAGGTTTGGCATTAAGCCTTCCTTGAATTTCTTGTAGAATTCAGCTGTGAATCCATCAGGACCTGCACTTTTCTTGGTTGGTAAAGTTCTAATTACATCTTCGATTTCATTAACTGAAATTGGGTTATTCAGTAGTTTTACCTCTTCTTGATCCAGTTTTGGTAATTTATATGTTTCTGGAAATCTGTCCATTTCTTCTGTGTTATCAAACCTATGACAGTAAAGATTTTTGAAGTAGGTATTGATGATCTTCTGTATTTCCACAGGGTGTGTGGTGATTTCACTCTTTTCATTCCTTATTGCATGGATTTGAGTTTTTTCTTTCTTTTTTTTAATAAGGTTGGCTAGGGGCTTATCAATTTTATTTATTCTTTCAAAGAACCAACTCTTCAATTCATTGAGTATTTGTATTGTTTTTTTGGTCTCAGTTGCATTGATTTTTCCTCTAATCTTTATAATTTCCTCCCTTCCTTTGGCTTTGTGTTGGGCTTGCTCTTCTTTTTCTAGATGTTTGAGGTATAACATCAGATTATTTATTTGTGTTCATTCTGTTTCCTGGATGTGGGAATTCACTGCAATAAATTTCCCTCTGAGGACTGCTTTCATTGCATCCCACAGATTCTGGTAAGTTGTATTTGTGTTTTCATTTGCTTGTAGATATTAATTTGTTCTTTAATTTCCTCTGTGACCCACTGATTGTTCCGGAGTGTACAATTTAATTCCCATGTGTTTATGGAGTGTTTGAAGTTTCTTTTGTCATGAATTTCCAATTTTTTGGCACCGTGATGAGATAATATGCATGGGACAATTTTAATTCCTTTGCATTTACTTAAGCATGTTCTGTACGCTATTATATGGTCTAGTCTAGAGAATGTACCATGTGAAGCTGAGCAGATGTTGTTGGGTAGAAAACTCTGTAGGCATCTACCAGGTCCATTTGTTCACAGATTTTATTCACTTCTGTTATTTCTTTGCTGATTTTCTGTCTAGTTGTTCTGTCTCTTTGTGTCATGGGTGTGTTAAAGTCTCCTGTTATAATTTTGTTATTGTTTATTTGACTTTTCATTTCTATTAGCATTTGTTTTATATAGTTGGGTGCCCCGATATTTGGTGCATATATATTTAAGATTGTGATTTCTTCCTCTTGGAGTTTTCTCCTAATCAGTATGTAGTGACCTTCTTTATCTCTTTTGACCATTCTTGGTTTGAAGTTCACACTGTCCGCGAAAAGAATAGTACACCTGCTCTTTTTTCGGTTCCTATTGAATGGAGTATTGTTTTCCATTCTTTGGCTTTCAGTCTATGAATTTCCTTTTGGGTTAGATGGTTTCTCGCAGACAGCATGTGGTTGGATGTAGTTTCTTGATCCATTCTGCCAGTCTGTTTCTTTTGATTGGTGAATTGAGGCCATTTGCATTAATGGTTATAACTGATATATATTGGCTTGTTTTAGTCATGTTATCTTTCTGCAGTGGTTTCTTTACCTTTTCCCTCTGCTTAATTGTTTGTCCTGCTTGGTGTTCTTCTTCTGTTGATGTTTTTGACGTCATAGCTATTTTCATGTCTGTCTAGAGTATCTTTCAGTATTCTTTGTAGGGTTGGTTTGATGTTCATGAAGTTCTTCAGCTGCTCTTTGTCATGGAAGTATCTTATTTCTCTATCAATTTTGAAGGATAGTTTTGCAGGGTACATCAGTCTGTGTTGGAAGTTGTTTTCCTTTAGGACTTGAAATACTTCACTCCATGCTCTTCTTGTCTTCATTGTTTGTGTTGAGAAGTCTGCTGTGATTCTGATGGGGTTTCCTTTATAAATGATTTGCCTTTTTCTCTAACAGCTTTTAATATTCTGTTCTTATGTTGAATTTCTGGGATGCTGATTATTTTATGTCTGAGTGTTGATTTATTTTGGTTATGGCTAATTGGAGTTCTATGTGTTTCAATCATCTGTATGTCACTTTCCTTTCCCATGTTTGGGAAATTTTGAGCTATTACTTCTTTAAATAGTGTTTTCATATCATTTGTTTTCTCCTTCTTTTTCATTTACACCTATTAGTCTTATATTGTTTTCTTTGCGTCATCTTGCAACTGCTGAATTGCTATTCCTGATTCCTTGTTATTTTTAAAAGATGTTTCCTTTCTTGCTCGCTAGCTGCAATCATGTCTTTGAGGTCTGAAAGTCTATTTTCACTTTCATTAAGTCAGCTTTGCCAGCTTTCAATGGCATTCTTGATATCCTGCATATCTTTATGAATGTGTTTCATGCATTCTTCTTTTTTGTACTGCTCATTCAAGGTTTCCATCCTTTTGCAGTGCTCCTCTATTTTTCCAATTATATCTTGTTTAGATGTGTTTAGCATTTCTTTCATTATGTTTATCATGTCTTGTTTTACCTGGAAAGTCATTTCTAATCTCAATTCCTTTAAAGCTTCATGAAGTTGTTTCTTTACTTCAGTTTCTATCATTTCAGAAGTTTCAGTTGTGTAGTGTATACTTTCTTCTATATCCATGTCTCTTTGGCTTGTTTGGGATGGATTGTAAGTGTGAGATTGCATTTTGCTCTTTCGTTTTGTCATTTTCCTGTATTCCTCTCTGGCAGGTGAATCCAAAGTGCAAGGTTAAGAGGCTCCAAGGTTAGGTGAAATTCACAGTGCACCCCTTCAGCTCCAGCCAAGACTACCACAGTGGCTTCTCTGTTGCTGGGCGGTAGCTGGGCAGAGCCCCGGCAGGACCCCAGGGATTCTCCAAATGTCCTAGGCTGATGGTGGAATTGGCGCAGGTCCCTACTAGGCTGCTAGCAAGGTCCCAAGCTGCATGGCTAGGTGAAATTCACTGTGCATGCCTTCAGCTCATGCCAGGCCCAGTGCTGCAGCTGGTATGCTGCTCTGGGGGTGGCTTGGCAGAACACAGACAGGTCCCCAGGGACATTGAAAATGTCCCAGGCTGATGGTGGAATTGGCGCAGGTCCGTACCAGCCTTCTAGCAGGGTCCCAAGCTGTACAGCTAGGTGAAATTCGCTGTGCATGCCTGGTCAATTTTATGTTGGAAAAATGTTTTCTTACTCTTTTTTAAAAAACTTTTCTCAATAAATAAGGGTTGTCATCTGAGAATGAAGAGGGGAAAGTATCATGTGAATTGAAAGTAGAATAAAACATGTGGAATAGGCTTATGAGACAATGGAAGAATAAATAATCAGAAAAAAGGAGTTGAGTGGCTAAGCATCAGGGAGAACCTC
Organism: Cuniculus paca; assembly: GCA_004365215.1. Classification (NCBI taxonomy): domain Eukaryota; kingdom Metazoa; phylum Chordata; class Mammalia; order Rodentia; family Cuniculidae; genus Cuniculus; species Cuniculus paca. The sequence continues at coordinate 16,065 of RJWT010016603.1, read as the reverse complement.
TGAAGTGTTGATGGTTAGGAAACCAAACTAGGACCAGTTTCATATTTCTCAAATAGCATATCTGGCAAAGCTGAAGAGTCTAGATCAAGAGAGCATAAGGTTCCTTTTTTCATTTTTTTTTCATACATGTATGCAGGATATTGGATTTCACTATGACATTTTCATGCATGCATATACCACATTTTGAGCCTATTGATCAAACTTTTAACTCTCCCTTAAAAATTTATTCCCACTCCTCTTGCTTAATAGTCTGCCTTCTATTTTCACATCTTTTTTTTTTTTTCTTTTTGAGACAGAGTCTTGGTGTATAGCCCAAGCTGGCTTTGAACTCACTATGTAGCCTAGGCTAGTCTCAAACTCACAATGATCCTCCTGCCTCAGTCTCCTGAGTGCTGGGATTACAGGCATTTCCTAAATTTCATGTATAGGGGAAAACATGACAATTGCCTATTTGAATATGGTTTTTTCTGTCCACATTGTACTCTCCAGTTCTATCCATTTTTCCTTAAAAGAGCATGATTTCATTCTTCATTATGGTTGAATATACTCATTGCATATATGCACTATTCTTTCTTTAATCCATTCACCCATTCACTGGCACCCAGATTTATTCCATAAATTGTTTTTTTGTGAATTTTACAATGATAAACATGGGAATTCATGTTTTTCTGCAGTGTACTGAATTTAATTTCTTCAGATGTATGCAAAGGAGAGGTACAGCTACATCACATGTTACTATACTTCAATTTTAAATATTTTGAGGAGCTTCCAAACTGATGTTCATAGTACTGTACTAATTTACATTCCCATTTACAGTATTTATAAATTCCTTCTCCCCCACATCCACATTAACATTTATTGTTTTATGTATTCTTGACATAGTTATGATAGCCACTAAGAGTAGGATGAAATAGAATCTTTTCTTCTATTTTAAAGAAGTGTCTATTCAGTTCATTTACCCATTTATTGATTGGATTACTTGTACTTTGGTATTAAATTTTTGAACTCTTTCTATAATATGAATATTAACCCTTTTATCAGAAGAGTAACTGGCAATTTTTTCTGCTATTCTTCAGATTGACTCTTCACTTTATATTGTTTCCTTTTCTGTACAGAAACTTGAAATTTGATGTGACACTATTTTCCATTACTTATTGTTATATCTTGTGTCATTGATCCTATTTAGGACTGTTTTGATGTACAAGAGGTGATCAAAATATACAGTGAATGTTTAAATTTTTTAAAAAATATATGACAGTAAAAGACACATTGGCATCAGTCCTCCTCAGAGGATTCTCACCCTTGTTTCAAACACACTTTTCCCATTATTTCTATCACTCACTGAACCACTTCAGGAAGTCCTCTACTGTGATTATCCTTAGGTGGTAGATCAAAACTATAGTGAGCACTGCTGCCTAATCCTGTCCAGTGGAAAGGCAGCCTCATCAAACATTGAGTATGCACATCCAGCTTATTGACCAGACCTAGAACCATAAGGTATTTGATCCATTTTGAGCTGATTTTAGTACAGAAATACATGTGACTCCCCAGTTCTCCCAGCACCATTTGTTAAAGAGGCCATCTTTTCTCCTGTGCAGGTTTTGGAATCTTTGTTCTGAATTAAATGGCTCTAGCAGTGTCCTCTATTCTGTTCCATGGGCCTGTATGTCTGTTCTCATGCAGGTAATATGAGGTTTTTGTTACTAGAATTCTGTAGTACACTTTGAAATCTTATATTTTGGTGTTCTCAGTATTGCTTTTTTTGCTCAGGATTGCCTTTACTACTTGGAGCCCTTGGGGTGCTGCATGGATTTTAGGATTATTTATTGTAGTTTTGAGGGAAATGGCACTGATTCTTTAAAGGGAATTGCATTGAATGATTTCAGTAATGTGGTCATTGTAACAATATTGATTCTCTTAATCCGTGAACATGGGAGACATTTTATCACTTTGTCATCATTGGTACACAGTGCCTGCCACCCAAAACTTAAAGGAGGAAAGGATTATTTTAGCACAAAGTTTAAGTTCATGGACAGCTGCATGCATGGAAGAAACAATGGCAGAGCAGCATGGCAGCCATGAAGGAGAGAGAAAGAGACAGAGAGAGAGACAGAGACAGAAAGAGAGAGAGAGAGAGAGGTTGGAGATGGGGTGGGGTTGATGACCTGTCATTAACCTGGCTATGTCTCCTAACAGCAAGTCAGGTATAGTGTTCCTGTAATCCAATCACATAAGAATGGAGGGGGATATTCCAGATGCAAACCACATTTCGCTCCTGGCCTATGTCCGTTTCATTAAACAAGATGCATTTAGTCCACCTCTAAGTATCACCAAAGTCTTAAAATTTCCAGCATTGCTGAAAAGCCCAAGTCCAAAATTTCTTCTAAGACTCAAGGCAAACTGTTAAATGTGAGTCACATAAAAAATAAAAAGAAAGTTAAACACTTCCAACCTACAATGGACAGGATAAACATTCACATTTCAGAAGGGAGAAATAAGACAATAGAAAAGAATTGGACCAAAGCAAGTCTGAAACCCAGCATAGAAATTTATTGCAATTATTTTATTTGTTTACTATTACTTTATGGCCTAAAATAAGACCTATTTTGGAGAAATGTCTATGAGCTGATGAAAAGAGATTGTATTTTGTAGTTTTTAGATGGAATGTTTTGCAGAGTTCTGTTCAGTCTTTTTAATGTATGGTATGGTTTCACTCTGATTTTGTTGTTGTCGGTGGTTTGCATAAGCTATATATTTGTGAGAGTGGAGAATTGAATTCATCCACTATTATCATTTTGAGGTTTATGTTTCTCATTGTGTTGATTGGTGTTTGTTTTATGAAATTGGTCACAATGACATTTGGTGCATATCTGTTTAAAATTTTTATATATTCTTGATGAACTGTTTGATTTATCAATATGCAGCAATTTCTGTCTCATCTAATTTTGACTTGCTGTCTGTTTAATCAGATACAAATACAGCCAGTTTTGCTTGCTTTTGGGATTAACATAGAATATTGTTTTTCATCTTTTCACTTTTAATCTGTGTATATCTTTGCTAATGTGTATTTTTGCAAGCAACAAAGAATTGGGTCTTGTTTTTTAATCCAATCTGCTACTCTGTGTCATTTCATTGGAGAAGACCATTTACATTCAAAGTTATTATAGGTGACTTTGTACTAATTCTTGCCACACTTTGTTTTTTTAATGTTTGATTCTTTTCTAATTCTAAATAGTTCATTTAATCTTTCTCTTCTTTGTGTAGGATTCTTTTGTATATCTTCTATAATACTGGCTTAGTAGTCATGAGTTTCTTTAATTTATGCCTAGCTTACAATGCTTTAATTTTCTCTGCAATTTTAAAGGATAGTTTTGCTGGATATAGTCATCTAGATTGGTAGTTATTTTCTTTCAGGACTTCAAATTCATCATTTCATGCCCTCCTGGCCTGTATGGTTTTTGCACAGAAATCTGCAGTTATTCTCCTGGGTGTGCCTCTGTAAATGACTTGATGCTTTTGTCTTGCAGCTCTCAATATTGTTCTGTGCTCTTTTCTTGTTCAATGCTAGTGACATTTTGACTATAATACGACATTCTTTTCTGGTCATGCCTTCTTGGGGTTCTAAATGCCTATCTATCCTAGGATGTCTATATTCTTCCGGAGATTTGGGAAGTTTTCAGTTATTATTTCATTGAATCATTTTTCTATGGAATTAGTCAGAACTTTGGCATCCTTTTCTGCACCAAAAAAATTATAAGGTTAATCTCTTTAACCATGCCTTCATATCCTTGTGTTTGTTTTCTTTTCATAATTTGTTATTTTTTTCTAATTAATTTCTGAGTGTAATAATTTCTCAGTCTTATCTTCAAGCCCTGAAATCCTGTCTTCTCTTTGGTCCTGTCTGTTGAAAAAGCTTTCCACAGTCTTTTTATTTAATTATTTTTTTTGCACTTGTCATTTTCAAAATATCTATTTATTCTGCTTCAGAATCTCTATCTATTAGTTGAATTGCTCCTTCATATCATGCATTGTCTTCTTTAATTCATTTAAGTATTTATTTGTATTAGCTTTGAAGTTATTAATCATTTTAAATAAGTTCTTTGAATTCTTTGGTCTTTCATCCAGTTTGATACCTTTGCATTCCCTTACCAATAAGTTATGAACATTTGAAAGGATTGTGTTTTTTTTTTATCATACTTCTTTTTCTTCTATCTTGATATTTCTGCATCTGCAGGGATAGACATGTCTTCCACTTTTATGTGAGAATCTTCTTAGGGTCCAACATCTTTGATCTCCAGCACTACTTAGAGAGGAGAAAAAGAATCAGTAAGCAACAATTATACAAAAACACACCAGATATTGTCATATAGTAAAAAGACAATTAAAAGCAACAATTATGCCATCATTAACAATAGAAAATAAACCAGCAATAATTATACCATGAACTAAAAGCCTAAATTTAAATAAAGGCAAAATGTAATAATTATAAATTAACAGTAATAAGTGGTAGGATGGAAGAAGTAAAATTTGAAAAAGAAAGAAATGGGAGATAGAATGAAGAGGGAAAAAATGAAATAAGAAAAATCTAATGATTTAAAAAGCAAGTATCACTACATAAAGGTAATTTAAAAAAAGAAAAGTGGAAAAGAGGAAAAAAATGAAACAAAGGATAAACAAAGTAAAATAAAAATATGTACAAAATATTCCTCCATGCTGAGGCGTTTGGGTGGCTATAGTTTCTTTCCAGGCCTTACAGCTTTGCAATGCACCAGGTACTGGAGAGACAATGACTCACAAGTGTGGTCTGTTGTGTTTCTACAGCTGTTGCTGTGTGCCTGCAGACGCCTGCCCTTTTGCACTAGGAAGAGGCAATCAATGTTATGCTGTCTGCTTGAGGTTTTATTACTCCAAAAGCTTTTAATTTGTGCCTTTTTGTGCATACCAGGCCACTGGTATCCTCAGCTAGTTTTGTGGCTTGTGGCTTGTGAGGCATCCTATGTCGAGGCCTTTTTGTCTTTATATTTACAGACCCTATGGACATTGCAAATGTCAAAGCAGAGATGTATCCCCAAATACGTTGCCACTTGGAGAAAGAAAACAGATCACTGAGTTATGTGTTGAAATTACACAAGAGGAGCCAAGCTTGAAGACACAGCCTCCTCTGAAACCACACATGGATCCTCAGCGCAGTGTCCTCCACAGCATGAGCTCCTCACTGTTTAATCTTGGAGGGTCTAAGACTAGCCTTTTCCCTCTACATGTGTGCTTTTGACCATCTCTCAAGCACTCACTGTTGTATGGTGACCCCAGATACCCTGAAATACGGTTTTTCTGTGAGCTCTAATTCCAGGAGTACCTCAGTCCCAAACAATACGTCCTTTTTCAAAATGGCTCCCGACACCACCACTCCTAAACATGGCAGGCGCTGCAGTAGATTTCGCCTCCAAATCTAGCCTGCCATGCAGGAGGTGACAGTCTCAGCATAAAACCTGGGGCCAGTGCTGCCAGTCTGGTTATCACAGGAGCTGTGAGCCAGCTCTGAGCTTACCTTGTGCTCATGGAATCACGTTCTTCCCTGCAGCCCCGAGGAGCTGGGGTTACTGGTCCAGATTGCTTTATTCTTTTCTGTATGTTGTCTTCTGTTTCTTCATGCTTTATTATTCTTTATTGATTATCAGGGCTCTCTCTCTCTCTCCTTAAGTAGTTGTTTTCTAGTTATCTCAATTTCAAGTCCAAGAGAGGTTCTAATCTGCTGCTACCTTCTATGCTGCCATCTCAATCTCCTGGTATGTCTTTTTTGTTTTTTTTTTTAATAAGAAGTAAAAGACTATTTGACTGAAAATCATTATTGAAATATATGTACTAATTCCTGTCTTCCCATTGTTTTCCTAGTATATTACTCTTTACCAATGATTGTTTATCAGCTTTTCTAGTGAGATGCGTTTTTTTCATGATGCTTGTTTTTCTATTTTGTATGTAGAATTTCCTTAAATATCTTCAGCAATGCTGGCATCGTAGCCTTGTATTCTTTTAGTGTATGCTTGTTTTGGGAGGTCTTTATGTCTTGATTCTGGAGAATAGCTTTGCTGAATATAATAATCTATATAGAAGTTTTTCTCTTTTGAATCTTGAAATACATCACGTCTTTTTGGCTTTTAGAGTTTCTGCTTAGATATTTGCAATTATTCTGATAGTTTTGCTATTATAAATAACATACAAAAAAAATCAAGTTATTTTTTAGTTTTGCTTCTTTGGGATTCTAAATATTTCCTATACCTGGATACCACATATATCCAAAGATCATATAAATATTTTTCTATTATTTCACCTAATGTTCTGTGTCTTTAGTTTCTATGCTGGTGCCCTCTTCTATACCACAGATATATACATTTGAAAATTTAATCATGTCCCAGAGTTTTTAGATACTTTGTTCATAATTCCAGGTTTTCTTTATTATTGTCTGAATGTGATAATTCATCAATCTTGTTTTCAAATCCTAAAATTCTGTCTTCTGCGTGACCTACTTTAATCAGGAGGCTTTTTTCTGAGAGTTTGATTTAACCTGTTGTGTTTTTTCCTTTCAAAGATTTCTGTTTGGTGCTTTTTCAGAGCCTCTCTTTATTGAATTGCTTTTTCATATCCTGCATTGTATTTTTTCACTCCTTCAGTTATTAACTTAAATCTTCTTTGAAGTCTTTGATCACTTTAAAAATCAACTTTCAAATTCCTTCTCTGGCCTGTCTTCTATTTCAAAATATCCTTGAGTTTAGTTACTGAAGAGTTATGAACCTGTGGAAGAGTCTTGTTGCCTTGCTAGTTTCATTTGTCTTATGTTTCTATATTGGGATCTGCATGTCTGTTGGAATGGGCATCTCTTCCTCTTTTCTGAGTTGCTTCTTAGTGACTGCCTTTTTTTTGAGGTCTCAATCCCCCCGTACAGTCCTTTTGCTTGTGTGCTTGTTACCCCCTCATAAGGGAGCTGAGGTGGTACAGACTATTTCATGCTTTTTTTTGGGTTTTCTTTCTGCTTCTGCCTGTATTCAGTTTCCCTGCCACCTCTTTCTTGATTCCCAGAGCTGTTTCTCTCCCTTTGGAATATAGGTTTTTTCTTTCTACTTCTAGCTCTTCTCACTTGCATAGTCATGTATAGGCTAATTTTATTCACAACAGTATCAGGAAATCCCTTCCTTTGTGCTGGAAGTTCTCTATGTTTGGAAGCTTAATACACTGGGTTGATTGTTGTATGCCTCAATTTAGTGCCATTTGTCAACTATATATTCTGAGACTCTTTTGGGTACTGATTCACTCTCAAACCTTGTTCTGGGTGTTGTGGAGTCTTGCTCTTTATTTGTTTGTCTATTTGTCTCTCTCATTAGGACATTAAGAAGAATCGAGCAGGCAATTTTAGCAAATGTCATTTTCAAGCAGAAGGAAGTGAAAAGACAAATTTATTAGCTACCTCACAGCATATTTCTCCTTTGTGATAATTTGTCACATTATCTCACATGTCAACATCTCACCATCATTTTTTTCTAACTTGCACTTGTGTCTTTTTACTCAGTATTTTAATACCAATGCAGTTGTTTCTCTCCATGTACTTGTGTCCATGAACTCAATCTATGTTCCTTTAAGCACTTTCTTGGGACCTAGGGTCATGTAGAAGTCAACTCTCCTTCATGATCAGATAGCTCTATTTTTGTGCTAACTAAAAGTGTCTGAAAGCTAATTTATGTGATAGATTAAAGTGACGGGAAAAAAAACACCGTAGGCACAGTCATTTCACATGATATAACAGATTTTCAAAATAAAACAGCTTTTACTTCAACATGGTGTCCTCAAGAGTATTGGATACTGTGTGGCTATTAAGTCCTTCATGCATCATTAATTCTCTAGCAAGAAAATGATGAATATCAGTACAAAAGTATTTCAAAACACTTAGAAAACATCTTAGAGTTAAGATAACATTTGACTTTATCACTGACTGTAGGCACAATTTAAAGTAAATAGTAAGTTTATAGTAAGGTCAGTAGAAAAATATAATCCATGCAAAGACTACTGGGGATACAGATTCAAGTATCATCGCATATTTCCTAATCCAGTCAACAAGTCTACCCTTTTTGGAATTCCATAAGGAAAAGATTTTGTATGTATTTCATAGATTGAGTATTCATACTTAGAAGCAACCAAATTTATTGTTTAAAATCTTCACAATTAACTCTGCTTATATAGTCAGAGTATAGTTTTCATTTTTGGATCAAATTGGAGACATTCTTATGAAAGAAAATACTTTTTTATTAGAAATTACAGCATTGGCTTATTCTAGACGATAACTTGACAGACACTGAACCCCAAAACCTGTTTGAAGAAGCAACATTTATTGGCAGTCATGTCTGAGTTACAAAATGTAAGACCAAAACAGAGTAGGAATTCCCAAGTTACTGATCATTTGTGGATTTATTATTTTTGTTAGGGTTTTAAATGGTGTTAATGGCTTCAGGAAAATAAGCAGTAGTCTAAGCAACAAATCTCTTCTAAAAGGTAACCTTGAAATACTCTGTTTTTAAGGAACAGTATAAAATATTCAGCAAAAGAAAATATGAAACTGTTAGAACCCAGTTCCAGATTATTTTCCCCCATGACATTTTTAAAGGACAAAACAAAATTCAATGTAAAATTCAAGGATTTTAAAACCCTTAAAGGAAGATCAACATGAAAGCTTCCCCAGTCTACATTCATGTAATCACTACCTAATGGGACAGATGCTAGTTTAGATACAGAAAGATGTATTTTGATTTTCTTCCAGTCAATTTCTGTGACAATGGTTGCTCAGTAAATTACAATAACAAATTCCTGTTCTTCAAATAATTGGAATCAACTATACTGTGAGAAACCACAAAGCAAATAAAAAATTCAATTGTAGAAAGTTGGTAAAAGTAATTTAAATTCACAAAACCCATTATTCTTCAGTGTGGCTTTGCATCATCAATTTCAATATTTTCCACTTCAATTCTGCAAGTCTCTTTAACACTAGTTGGATTATACCAGTCATAGGCATCAGCACAATTGTTGATGATGCTAACAAAATATATTACCCTAGCACACAAAATGTAAAACAAGTTGACAAAAAAATTAACCTGTTTGTCTTTATGACTCTTACTTAGTGTTAAACACTACCGTAAAGTGAAATAAATACAGTGGGTCTGATATTCGGTGAGATGAAAGAAAATATTGGGGTTACACCTATATGTACATACCCATATTTGCAGCAGTGTAGTTCATAACTGCTAAATTTTAGAAGCAGCTTAAATGTCCATCAACAAATGAATGGTTAAAGAAAATGTATTTAGGGCCAGGGATTTAGCTCAGTGGCCTAAGTGCCTGCTTGGCAAGCAAGAGGTCATGAGTTTGATCCCCAGTACCAAAAAAAAAAAAAGAAAAAGAAAATGTATTTACACACAGTAGAGTACTGCTCCTTCACAAAGAAGTATAAAATTGAGACATCTGTAGAAAAATGGATGCATCTTGAGATCACAGTGTTAAGTAAAACAAATCAGGCATGCAATCTTAAATACTGCATGGTTGCTCTTATAAAAAAACTTCTTATTATAAAAGAACAAAATAAAAGATAATAAGTAGTAGAAAGATAGACTTTTTTCAGATGGGAGGGGGATCAAGAAATGAAAAGGGTTGGGAAAGGGAATGAAAAAAGGAATTAAGATATGTTATGCACATGTACCAACTCCACAAAGCAATGTAAACATTATGTTCTGAAACATGTATTAGTAAAAGAAAAAAATTCCTAGTAAAATATAGATATTGTGACATGAACAGCTAGAAAATGTTCAAAGACATTTTATTATCTTACATGAATGTTATTCATGCTGTTGTTCAGTATTCACTTTCATCTGGAAACTGTGAGAAAAACAATCCCTAATGATGCACATCTTAGCAATTTCTGCAGAAATGTGCTGCATTCTCTTAGTGATTGTACTGAACTAAGATCCTGTGACAAATATTATATAAAATGCAAAGCAGTGGTACATAAACATGGGCTCAGTCCCCGCACCTCATTTTGAACAGTTCATTCTTTTATTCATTTAGCAAGAATCAACATACACTGATTAATGATTGCGATTGGTAATTTTAGTTGTCAATTTAAGTGGACTAAGGGATAGTCAGATTGCTGCTGCAGCATCATTTCATGGTGCATCTGTGAGGCTGTTTTGCAGGAGATGGTCATGTGATCTGGTAGACAGAGTGACAGACAGATATTCCCACCTAGTGTAAACAGTTCCCACTCATAGGCTGAGGGTACAGAGAAAAGAAAAAGGCAGATTCCCTTGTTTTTTTTCTGGACCTAGAACATCTTATCCTGCCTTTAGATGTCTGAATGCCAGGGTCTCTGGCCTTTGGACTCTGAGACCTGAAACAGTGACATGTGTCCCTTGCCTGTGTTCCCAGGCTTGAGCTCCACCCCAAATAGTTTCTCTCCTGGTTCTGAGTTCTGAGGCCTTTGGATGTGGTCTGAACCACACTACTGCCTCCCTGGTTCTCAACAGATGGCCTGTTGTGGGACTTCTCCATCATGAAACCTTGTGAACCATTTCCCTTAATATATCACCCCTTTTGCACGTACATATACATATGCATATGCATATACATCTACATATACACAGACACAGACACATATGCATATTATTCTTATATGTGTATGTGTATATGTGCGTATATATATATATATATATATGTATATATACAATCTTTTCTAAGTACGATTGTAGGCATTCAAGAACATACAGGTTATTTTTTAAAATTATGACATTAAATGAATTTATAAATAGGACTCAAAACCTAAAAATAACAAAAAATGTTTTTATTCATTATTGTTTTCCTTTGAATGTTTTTACTAATTCTCATGTATATTTCAGCACAACCAATCTATACAAATTTTACTGTTTACCAAATGTTAAGACTCAGACTCTGTGTCATCCTCTATCATCCTATTTGGTCTGTTTCTCATTTCATCAAGATGTGAATGTGAAAAAAAAAAAAGAAAAAGAAAGATGTGAATGTGCAGACACATTTTTTAAGCTTAAGAATTCAAACCAAAACACTCCCTGAAACCATAATAAAAATGCAATAAAAGGAAAAGAAAGCCTGCTTACTTTTCCCCCCTCTCACTCAAACCTCAGTGTTTTCTTTCATTTTAGACATGTTGCCTTTGTAATTGAACTAATTTCCCTTGGGCCCTATGTGTTTCTGATCAGTCTTTCATGTTGTTTTGTTGTTTTACTTTGAAGCACCATTTTTTAAAAATTTAAGTGTATTACTTATTTATTATAAAAATTTGGGGCAATATAGAAAAGTTTTTTAAAAAGTCAATGATATTTCCTCCCTGGATTTCAATATAATTTAACAAATTCTCATCTTTCTCATACATTTGGTTCTAGAAAAATGATACATACAGAATCCAATTAAATTAGGAAATAGAATATTATTGTATGGGGGCTGCCAGATTTTACAAATATAGATATGGAACACCCAGCTAAATAACAAGTACTATGTTTAAGTATAGCCCAAGAAAAATATTGAATGAGATAATAATAGACATAAGATTCTAAGTATGGGCATATTTAAACTAAAAGATTTATAATTATTTATGCAAAGTTCAATTTGATTTGTGTTCTGTCTTTAATATAGCGATCTTATATACAATAAAAAATGTTGACAAATTTCATTTAAAGAGAAGTGTTTGATGATTTCTTTTTCTTAGCATTATGACTTTTCCTTCCTTCTAAACCTTTATAGTCTGGTTTTTAAAATTTCATAACCAAGAAACAAAACAAAACAAATCTTTCATGCATTCATTGTTGGCAGAATTTTTAGGATCTTTTCAGAATTTTCTAAGAACATAAAAAATGGAGAGTGGCTGGGGATGTGCAGAGTCATGAGATGTTTGGCTGTCATATCTATGTAAACAGTAGGTTTCTGGGAATATGTATTTTTTTTTAAGACTGGGTCCCACTCTGTAGTTCAGGCTGGTCTGAAAGTCACAGTGCAGCTCACTATGTGGCCCAGGCATGTGCCACCACACATGGTGGATATATGTTTATTTATATGTTTGTACATTTGTGTGTATGTGTTTGTGCTTCAGTTTGAGTATATGTATCTACAAATGGTAGCCTTCCTTACACACTACTCTGTATTTTATTTCCTTTGCTAAGTAATACATCATAGAGATTATTCTTATCATTCATAAAAGTATATTCTTTAAGGTTGGTAATATATTTAATTATATAATTCAGCTTTATTTTTACTAGAACTATACCGAACACCAACAAATTAAAGAAGGAAAGGTTTAATTGACTCAGTTTGTTCCTATCATCACTGGCCCCAAGACAGAAACATGGTGCAGGAAAGACATTGAGAAGCAAAGTTAGTTTATAGTACCCAGGAAGTGAGCAAGAGGAGCAGTGCCAGCAAGGAACAGGCAAAGGACCATATAAGGTACCCAAGCTCACGCCATTCTGAGCCACTCATACACACCCAGGAACGTGCTTTAATTATCTGCTAGGTATTTCTTAATCCAGCAAAATTAACATGTAATAATTAACTCACAATCTACATTGTGTCGACTTTGCACCCAGACACATCTCCTTAAACCTTAAGCCATATTTAGTTTTCAAATGAAAATGATAGCAAATTCATAATTCCACCTAACATAATACAGCAATTCCTCTTACAACAAGACATGCAATAATCCCTTCCTCAAAGTCTCAACAGTTCCAACATTTTTAAAGTCCAAGCTTAAGTCTCTTCTGAGACTCAGGACAAACTTTTAGTTGTGAACTTGTGTAAAAAATAAAAAACAATTTACATAATCCCAAGGTACAGTGACACGGGGTAAGGGATTTGGGTGCCTGCACCTTCTCAGTGAAGCCCACCAGACTTCTATCTTAAATTGTCTGCACTCATGGTCTACAACTTTCCTCAGGATACATGTTGCTGTCTTCTCTAACTTCCTGTTGTCTCTACTACAACTTTGGCTTCATTCCTACAGCTTTAGGCACTTCCCCCTAAGGGACACCTTACCAGGTCTCCCAGGCATTATTTTGAAAATATGGATAGAAGCCTCCCTGACTCTATCACTTTTTCATTCTGGATGCTGGTAAAACTTGAATCACATGGACAATGCCAAGATTTACTATCCAGTGGAAGTAACTAGCCACCCTGGGACTATGGCTTCAGCAGAATGTGGGTGGCTGAATGGCTGAACAGAGTAAAATGCATCCCAGGAAACCAATGTCTTAGACTTTTGTGCACTTAAACCTTTAATGGGTGAGGTGTTGCTGGTTTCTCGAATACCCTCACATCATCTTCCTTCTTGTCCTTGTACAAAATACTTGGTTTCTTTTTAATGCCAGTAATATCTTCAGTATCCATACATCTTTTGGCTCCAACTTCACACATGACTTCTTTTGGGGCAAAATTTAAGTTTCTTAAATTTTCCTGCTCTGTCTTTTGTCCTTGATTCTCATTGTAAACTAGCTACAAGCAACCAGCCTTACCCCTGTCACAGCCTAACTGTTGGGGTATCTTGAAACTTCCCCCATTAGATTAATTAGTACACAACCCTTAAGCTCAGTCTCCTGCAAAGTTTCATGACATAGGCACAATGTAGACAAATTATCTTCCTGAATGTAAAATACATGGCCTTTAGTCCCAACTGCCAGTGGAGGCTTTGTTTCCAACTAAACTTCCTGACCCCAGCCTGTACTGTCCATTTCCCTGTCAGCATTCTGGTCTTCCCAACTCTGACTGGAAACACCCATCAAGCTCTGCTTATAGCATTCTAGGGCTTCTCTAGCCCACATCTCCAAGCCTTTCCAAACTCCTGCCATAAACCATTTACGAAGACGTCTGAACCACATGGTCAGGTTAGTTATAAAAATGGCCCCACTTCTCCAGTAGCAATTTTCTTTATTAGTCAGCTTTCCATTATTGAACCCAATACCCAACCTCTACAGTTTAAAGGAGAAAATATGTAATTGCTCATGTTTTCATTTTATCATTCATGGCTCCAAGATCAAAACATCATGGAAGAAGGACATGGAAAAGCAAAGCTGCTCAGTTCATGGTAGCCATGAAGCAGAGCAGAGGAATAGTAACAAGTAGAAATAGGCATGGGATCACATATAGCTCCCAAGGTCATACCTCCATGACCCACTCCGACATGCCCAGGAGTGTGCTTCACTAATCTGCTAATTCAATAAAGTTTACATAGTGTTGTTCACAACGGCAGTTATTTAAAAAGTCTTCTAGTGGTTGATACACAAGTATTTTGAAGACCTTTATTTAAATTTTAGTCCTTCAAAAGAAGGAACCAACCTGGAGGCACTGTAGCACTGGAATTACAGGAAAACATTTTCACAAAGGCCCCACTCATCTCTTTTGTCCCCTCCACACACTCATCTTATCAGGCTTCCATTCTCAATGTCACTTTTGTATTTATAATGTTTTCTATAGCTCCTTCATTTAAGTTTCAAGTAAAGAGGAACTCTTTCTGGCTGAATCAGATCTTTTTAAGAGAATATTCTGGTGACTCGGCAATTAACATCCCATGTATATTCTATTGTCTGGAACTTTTTTACATTGCCACACTTGGGTGCCAGGTAAGATTAGGAAATATGGCTTTCATTTCATGCAGCTACATTCTTGTTATGTTATTGAGAATAAAAGAGTGAACAATGTGTTGATGATTATAAACCTCTGATATGCTATTACATAAATGTATAGATTTTAAAGTTTGATAAATATTTCATGAAGATGTCAATTGACTTGAAATTATACTCCCATCAATACCGTGTTATTCTGAATACTTTATACATACGTATTATGTCAATACATATTATCATTTTTAAAAAATTGGTACCCTGTTCGAGAAAAGGACATTTCAGAAACTTTTGTTTGTATTTCTCCTATCAAGAAAAAGACTAACTCTAATGCTAAGATGAATAGTCATTTGTATAATTTTTAATGTGAACTCTCTGTTTATGTCTTTTGTCATGTTTCCTTTTGGGAAACTTAACTGTTTTCTTATTTATTGCTAGAAGTTTTATTACAGTTGAGGGAAATATTTAGGATATCTTTTCTTACTTATACTAGTACATGTTTGCAGTACATAATGATTACATTCATGCAAGGAATTGGTTCATGTACATAACACATCAGTTCCATCCCCAAATACGTAGGATACCTTGTAAAGATTTTTGCCTGTGTGTGTATATGTGTGTGTTATGAATGTTTTCTCTCAGACTTCAGGTTGTTCTGTACATATTCTTAATGGTGCTTTTTAGATGATAAATTGTTAACATTAATTCAGATGGGATTATTGAGTGTTTTCTTTAATGTTAGTATTTTCTGTGACCTCTTCCAGACATTTGTACCTGCCTCAAAGTAACAGAAATATCTTTCTGTTTGCTTGTAGGTGCCTCATAATTTATCTTTCATGTTAAAGGTCATGATCCCATCTCAAATTAAGTTTATATATAGTATGAATTAGGGACCAAGGTCCATGTTGTTAGTATTTTTTTTCTGGTACTGGGAATTGAACTTAGGACCTCATGCTCACCAGGCAGGTGTTTATGCCACTGGGCTATATCCCCAGCATGTTGTTAGTATTTTTCAACAGATGTCCACTCTTTAAATATCATTTGTTAAAAGATTTCTTCCCCAATAGATTGTTTTCATAAGTCTGTTGAAAATAAATTTAATGTATTTGTTTCTAGATTATTTTGCTCAACTAATATATCTGTTTATAGTTATGCCAATATTACTTTCTTGTGATAACTAGGTTCATATTAAATTTTGTATGAGATAATGAAAGTCCTTAAGATTTTCTCTTTTGTAGATATCTTTGTGTATTTTAATTCTTTTTTAAAATATTTTTTTACTTTAAAAAAGCTAAACAGAAAAAAGGATAGAAATGATACAGAATTTTAAAAAGAAGTAGTAGAAAATTAACACTAATTAATATATTGCATATTGTTATCTTAGAAATAGTTG
>RJWT010016602.1:0-19768 GCA_004365215.1 Cuniculus paca | reverse complement strand
CCCACTTCCTTCCTTCTTGTCCTCTCCATGATGCTGGTATTCCCGCATCTGAACTGTTTCTCTCAGAGAGACTGTTTACTCTGCTGCTTACTGTTCCGCCATCTTTGATGTTCCTCTAAATTAGGTTTAATAGACCAAATAATTGAAAAACATATGGAGTAGTGAAATGCCAATTGGGATGAATATTATTGGCATCTTCACCATTACAATTAGTGGGTATTTTATTGAAATTCTACCACCTAAAGAAAAAAAGGAAAGGCCAACATGATAATGTAAGGTGTGTTGTTCAAAGACAGGCAATACTGCAAAAAGATTTCTCAACAGAGTAGATACTACTCTCTAGATTGTAACATTGGATTGTGTATCAAATTTTTTAAAATATATCACACAGTGTGGGGGATATAGCTCAGTGGCACAGCACTTTCCTGGCAAACACGAGGCCCTGAGTTCAATCCCCAGTAACTCACACACCAAAAAAAAAGTTAGCTTAAAATACACTACACACAGAAAAATTGATGGGTACTTTTGATAAAATTATCATTTTTATATTTCCTGTCATTATCTCACAAAACAATGAAAATTATGCAATTTTTGGTCATCCTGTGTTTAATAATTGGACTGGTAAATGTTTAAATATCACACAATTTCTCTTATATGAGAAATCCAAAGTATGAAGAAATTAAAGAATAAAATAAAAACATGGATAAGAGAAAACAAAAAGAAAGAACTTTTGCAAAAGGTAAGGGATCCAGGAGATGGCGGGAGAGAGAATGGAGAGGGGAGAGGTACAAAGAAAGAATTAAGATGTGTTAGGTGCATATGCCAACTTCCCATGATAAATGAGTATTGAAAATATATACTAATAAAAAAGGCGAAAAATGTAGAATAATATTACATCAGTAATTGGAAAGGGGAAAGAGGTAAAGAATTTTTTAATGATGAAAAAACTAATAGCATGTCAATGTATTAATGGTAATAATACAAAAGACACATTGATGATATGGAAATACTGAAGAGAATAACTACAGAGACTGGTTGTGGCAGTGAAAGACATCTCATCCAGAAGTGTGAATTACTGAGAAACATGGAAATTGACAGAAACCGAAATAGAGGCGTGTAGTGTGGGTAGAGATCATACTAAGTTACAATATGGTGCTGGGAATCTGTGAACATTTTCTTCTGAAAGTTTTGGTTTTCTCAGGGAAATTGAAGGTCATCAATTTCAAGAGGAAAAGGGGGAGAATGTATGTAAAATATGAAGAGGGACAGTTACAACATACTCATCAAGCATAGTGGAAGGGCATGGCCCATAATCTTGCCATTTACTTGGCTTCTGCCAGTGGGAGGACCAAGAAATCAGTGGGCAGACAGAGAGGTCAGACTTGTTGCTCCCCAGCTTACTTCTGCCAGACTGAAAGTGGACAGAAATAGTATTTCCAGTGGGTAGTTCTTTTTGACAGCTTGAGCTCCCTCCAAAAATCTATTAATTGTTCCTTTTTCTTGCCACTTCTAGCCTAAAGATGATAACAACTTACCATTGCCTCATAGCCCTGGGGTGCATCATGGTCCCTTGGTTTATTTAAGCCAAAAAAATGTTGCCCACATTAAGCTTTTCTTAATTACCCCATTAGGGTGTGCCATCTGTTTTCTGACTAAAAAATTAGTTGGTACAGGAGTACCCCCAAGAAAGAAACCTTAAAATTAAGATTGTGCATTTTTGTTTACAAATTTTAAAAGAACATTTACAACTTTATTGGCAGGGTGGGGATGATAATGAGCAAGTGTTGGCATATCAGTTCCAAAAAGTGATCACCAGTAAATACACATAAGGAAATAGTGATGGAAGGCATGGCTTTGTGATCGTGTCAATTAGTAGCTATGGTAACAGTGGTGTTACAGAGTGTGCAGCATGAGCTAGTTTCTCTGAGGATCCTAGAGAGCAGACAAAGAGAAAATGAAATGCTGATTGTCTCAGATGCCAATTGCAGTGTTCAGATGGAAATTTAAAAGGCAATTTTAAAGGAATTTCTTATCTTCTTTAGATATAGGCTCAATCCCTGGGCCTGCTTGTTACCATAGCAGAACTTCAGAACTAATTAAATGTTCAATTCCTAACAGATTTTTAAGCAAAGGACATGACCTAGTTGACCAAGAATAAAAAAGTGAGGCACAGAATTGGCAAAGTAGACTACAGAAAGAGAGTCTGAGAAATTCAAATTCCCACATGTACACTTCAAACTTTGTAAGCAGATGCAGCTCCTTTCTGCATAACCTGGACAGTTTGGCCCTTGGTGAAATTCTGATTATCCCCATGACTCACTCCTACTAGCCTTTATGCCTTAATGTTCTATGGAAAGAGCCAGATGCCAGCATAGTTCAAATAGGGAAATGGAAATACTACTCTGGAAGGATTATCACATGTGGTGATTGTGCTTCTGCAGCTGGGTATAATGGTGGGAAATGATGGTAATGGAGTTGGGTTTCCCAGTTTCCTTGGGGACAGTGGAATCCTGAGCTACTAGAGTAATAGAGATAGTTAACAGTTAGCTTAAAGAAAGGAACCATTATAATAACTTCAGAAGCTGGTACAAATCAGAGCTCACACCAAACAGTAATACATAGTATAGTTAATTGATGATAGTATCTCTAAAAGTAAAAATAAGTGAGGAAGCTATTAAGATGCTGTTTGAAATGTATCAGTGTAAAAATTCTTGTCTAGTAAGCAGAAAATTCAATTCAAGTTGCTATAAAGGATTTATAGTATTTTACTTGAATTCTGGATAGAATTCATTTCACAGAATTCAAGTTGTTTATGGAAAAAAAACCATGTCTCTTTGAGGAAATATTCTTCAGGACAACTGTGGTGAATTTTCCTCCATATTTTCTCCCACTGAGACATGCAGCAATTTATAGGAGTGACAGTGTAGAGGGAAAAAAGTAAAAGTCAACTCTTAAGTTTTGCAGACACAGATTCTGACCTCATATTGATCCCTGGAAACTTGAATTACACTTATAATTGAAGCTTGTAGAGGGCAGAAGATAAATGAGTCTTGGTGCAAGTCAAACTCATCATTATTTTCCCCTTGCCAGAATGACCAGTGAAAATATATGTATGCAATAAATAACAAATTAATCATATTATTTCCTTAATTGGTGGGATGTGTACTATTGTAGTAGAAATATCCTGGAAGCTACTGGAATATTCCATCTCTCATAGAATATTAAAAGGAATACTACATTGCTAGAGAAATTTCTGAGATTAACTCCACCCATCAGAAAATTGAAGGAATCAGTAGCAATCATGCACATTACACCTTCATTTATCTATACTGTTTGGCCAACACAAAACACTCTTGGATACATCTTGAAACATGGTGTGATTTTTGCAGATACAAGGAGCAGTATCCAAAAGAGCTTTATTTCATTTATTTTATCTGACTGAAACCAGTAAGTATGGTCCCTGTTCCCAAATTGTGTATTTTAATATATCTTTTCTCCTTTAATCACTATAAATAAATATAATGAGGTTATTTCCCTTTACATATAATTGAGAGCAGTGTGCTTCCATGCTCCTACTTAATATTGTTTTTTGATGTGCTGGTTTATATCACAATAAGACAGCAACACCTAGATTTTCTTGCTGTCATACACAGCATCACATTTAGCTTTTATATTCACTCTGTTATTATAAGTGAATATACCAGGAAGAAAGTCGAAAGAGCCCTATTTGACTTAGTAAGACACTTAATTATTAGAGGATAGGAGATGCACCCTAAATGCCACCTGCAAAATCAATGATATTTCTGGGATGCAGTTTTGTAAGGTATATTGAAAGAGTCCCTAAATAATCAGCTATATACTATAGAACCATTTATACCCAGCAGAAAAGATGGCTCCTGTTTAATGAAACTCTGGGTATTGAAGATAATACACATCACAACTAGATATTGCATCTCCACATCTGCTTTGTAGTTCCAAAACCAGTTTTAAATTGGAAAGAAAGAAAGAAAGTTTTCTACTACATCAATGCTATATAACAAGTATCTGAATCTTATACTATGAAAATCAATACCAGAGAAAATAACAGTAATAGATAGAAATACTGAGTGAGTCTTCCAGAAAACTACCATATGGAAGTCTGCCATGGGCAGCAACTATTTCCCTTGAACTTTAGATTTCTATTAAATCCTGATAGAGTTTAAACACTTTACTAAGAGTACCATAATAATACGTGATTTAAACTTTCCATTAAATGATGCCATTTAATTTATATGATCCAAAAAGTAGATGTGCACTACAACATTCCATGATGTTTCAATCATGTTGGAAAACTATAATTGCATAACTAACTGGTTCAGACTTTCATGAAATGTGTTCCTCCTAGGTCCTAAAGCCTTAAGAATGACCTTGAAACACAAGGATAAAGAACTGGTGTCATTGCTGTGACTGTCACTGACCATGTGGTTCAGGACCCTTTGGAGCTGTCTTGTGGGAAGGGGAAGAGATAGGAAAGGTTTGGAGATGCCAGTTGGAAAAGTAGACCTTGAATGCCTTAGGGTGTACTTGATGGGAGGTTCTTGTCAGAGTTTAGAAGACCAGAATGCTAATAGGAAAATTGCTGGTAAAGATCAGGTTCATTAGGTTTTTGCTGGGAAGAAGGACTGCATTGCTTGTTGGACTCTAGATAATGAGCACATGCCTTGACACACACAGAAAGATTGTATGTATTTCTCTTATGTCCAAAGACTTTGCCTGAAACTGAGATTAAAGGTGGCAGACTAATTAATCTGGAAGAGGAAATTTCAAGGCAATTTAAAGTTGAAGTGATGACATGGCTACTGTTGGGGCTTTTAGCCAGATTCAAAAAGCCAAGCAGAATGATTCAAAAATTCTGAATTTGGCCAGAGAGGAAGTTCCAGTAAAGGTGCAACCTGCAAAGTTGGAACAGAGGAAAAATTGGTTGCTGACAACACTAGCAAGAAAAAGGTATGTATTTTGGAAGATAATACAAAAGATGGTCTGAGAACATACAAAAAACAGAACTTCAGTCTAAGAGCTGCAAAGGTGAAAGACTTTTCTTTCAGAAGACAGCCCCATTTCCAGAATGGTGGCAGCCTTGGGAAGTTCTTCCTTGGAGTTTGCTTGTTAGATCTTTGACACCTACATCCAAGAAAGAAGGAAGCCTGGCTACTGTTTCAGCTGGCAGCAGACATTGACATCATCCATGTGGTGCTGGTTTTAAATAAATGCAGAATGCAAGAGTTGTGGGGTCAGAAAGGCTTCCATTCAAATTTCAGAAGAAGGTCTGGAAGGCCATCCAGAGTGCCCCCAAGAGGGCATATGTGAAGCTGTAAGTGTTAAACCAAAGGTACAGTGGAGACACTAGAAGTTTATAGAAGCCAAGAACATGGATCGTTTGAGGAAAAGAGAGAACAGAGATGGCCCAACAGGGAACCCAAGGGAGACACAACTACTGGCAGTGCCTTAGGGGAAGAGTCATTCATCTGCATTGGAGTTTGCATCTTGCCATAGATTTCTGTGGATGCTGGAAGTGGAACTATGGGATTTCATGTTTGCCATATGGGATTTTGGTCTGACTTTGTTCCTAATCCACACTATCCTGTCTGCAACTTTTGCAGTGGAAATGCCTATCTGATGCCACTGAATGTTGGAAGCATTTAGTTTTCTTTTCATTTGTGCAGGGGCTTGTAGCTAAGAGTTTGCCTTAAATCTCAGAAGAGACTTGGGACTTGGACTTTTTAAGAATGCTGAAACTGGTAGTATTTTGCTCTTAGAGATGGACAGAATACCTTTTGTATAAAAGAATGTGCACAAGTCTTGGAAGAATCAGAGAAGAATGTTATGGCTTATACCTAGATGTCCTCCCAAAGTCTCATGTAGTCACAGGTAAGGCTTTTTCAGGGGTGACTGGGATAGAGTGTGTGACACTGGGATTGATTCATGTTGCAATGTTAGACTTAAGAGCACTAAGATTAAGGGTGTGAGTGGTACCTGACTTCAGTAACTTGGATAAGATATAAAGGATATAAAGAGCTGTGGTAGCCCTTGTTGCTTTGCTATTTTCTGCCTACCATGAATTGTTTATCTTTTTGACTCCTCCCTCCCATTCCACCCTGCCTTAGAGCCAGTTCATTATGTACTGAAACCTTGTGAGCTAAATACACCTTTCCTCCATTAACTTTGGGTGTTGGGTATTTTATCTTAACAAGAAGAGAAAACTGACTAAGACATGGGATTAGGAATTTTGTTTCAAATACTGAAACCTCCTATTTCCCCTTTTGTAAATTCTTAACACTTTATATATTATGCTATACACTCTCTGTGTCTGTCCATATAACAATGTCTGTCTGAAATTTTCTTCTGTCTTTTTCTTTGACAAGATCTTTCAGAAGATGTTCAGAAGCAGCCTTTTCTAAGACATCTTCCTAACCTTTTAGGTCACTCTTGTTGGTCTTATTCTGTATTTTCATTTTAACTTTTGAGTGTATCTAGATCATTTTCCTAAACATATTATAATCATCAGTGATGAAATTCTTCCACATGACTGATGACCATCTTTTCCCTATTTGTATTCTAAACTATGAACACATTACTTAACATTTAGTAGATGTTATGGTTGTTACACTGTGTCAACTTGAGAAATTTAAAAGTTTAACTGAGAGACTCAGTAGGGAGCCAGAATCCTTACTTTGTGAATATCCTCATCCTGTGCAGGGATTTTGTGAGTGCTACACCCACCCTAGAAGGGGAGTGGTGGCCTGTGTACAAGTCAATGGAGGAAAAGAAGCTTGCTCTTGCCCCATTTTTGTTCTGGCTGCTTTTCTTGGCTGCTGCCTTGAGGCTTTGCCCCAGTGTCATGCCACTCTGCTATGGAGCCAGCTGATTATGGAATGAAACCTCCACAAACTGTAAGCTATAGAAACCTTTCCTTCCTTCATTTTGGGTGTCAGGTGTTTTGTTCGAGCAGCAAGAGAAAAGTAACCAAGACAGAATTTGGTTGTTGTTGTGATTATTCCTGAGCATATGTTTGAAGAGCCTTTGGGAATGGCTTGTGGGAAGAGTTTAGAAAGTTTCAGTGAGGTCACCTGAATGTACAGAGCTAGAACACCTTAGGCTGTTCTGAATGGGAGACTCTGGTCATAGCTCAGAAGATCAGAAGACTGATAGAAATCCTGCCAGTAGAGACCAGGCTTGGGAGGTTTTTGCTGGAAAAAGAGACTGCATTGATTGTAGGACTCCACATGATGTGTGTTATGGCTTAGCAGAAAGTTTGTCTGAATTTTGCTTGTATCCAGAGACTCTACCTGAGCTGGAGATTAAGGGCAATGGTCTAACTAATCTGGCATAAGGAATTTCAAGGCAGTCTAATATTGAGGCAGTAGCATGGCTATTGTTGGGGGATTTTTGCCAGATTTATGTCCCAAATAAAAAACAAAGATCCCAGTAAGATAATTTAAAATGTTGTGAGTTTGGTCAGAAAGGAAGCTTCAGGACAGTTGTGGGCTGTAAAGATAGCTGAGATCTCGATTGCTGACAAGGAACAAAAAAATAAAGATGGACTGTAGGCATCATGGCAAGAAGCAGCAGGTTCCCACTCTTTGTAGCCTCAAAACTGCAAAAGAGGAAGATGTTTCTTGGAGGGAAAAATCACAGAGCATCATGTTCCAGAATGGTAGCAGTGGCCACACCAAGTTCCAGAATGGCAGCAGCATAGAGAAACTGTTCTTCAGAATCAGATTCAGAGTGCTTAGTGATCCAGGCACTTGACACCTACAGCCAAGAGAAAGGAAAGCCTGACTCACTGCTCCAACTGGCAGTGGACCTCAGTATCATCAACATGGCACTTGTTTTAGCTGTATATAGAATGCATGAGTCCTGAGGTTAAAAACGCTTCCACCTCAATTTCAGAAGACCTTGGAGGCCAAGCAGTGTGCCCTTGAGAGGGTAGTATGTGAAATTGTGAATGTGAAGCCAAAGATGCAGTGGAAACCACAGCACTTTGGAAAAGCCAGGAACATGGATCATCTAAGGAAAGCTGCAAGGAGGGAGCAAAGCCAGCCTAAAGGAAAAACTGTGGGATCTGTAACAGCCAGAAGTGACATAAGGGAGGAACCACAATTTGCCACAGATTGCTTCAGATGCTGGATGTGCAAATAAAGGACTTAATGTTTGCCCTGCTGAATTTTGGACTTCTTTTGGTCCCATTCCTTTGTATCTCCATTTGTACCTTTTGGAATGATAATGTTCATCTTGTGTCATTGAATGTCGGAAGTGTCTTAACTTTGTTTTCATTTGTACAGGGGGTTACAGCTAAGAGTTTGCCTTAGATCTCAGAGGAGACTTGGAACTTGGACTTTTCAGCAATGCTGAAACTGTTAGCAACTTAGCAACTCTTGCAAATGGAGGAAATGCTTTTTGCATAAAGGGATGTGCATGAGTCTTTTGGGGGACCAAGAACAAAATTTTATGATTCTAATGTAATATAATGTGGATAGACTTAATACTGGTTCTTAGGGCTTGTTAAACTGTATTATAAAGAAATATGTCTGCTTATCAAGTTGACAGAGGGTGGATTGTTATGTTTCATACATTGTGTCAACTTGAGAAGTTTAGAGGATTAACTGAGAGATTCAGCAGGAAACCAGGATCCTTACTTTGCTAATATCTTCATCCTCTGCAGGAGGAGGGCACAGAGATTTTGGGAATACTATAGCAGCCCTGGAAAGGACAGGGGTGTCCTGTGTATGATATAAGGGAGGAAAAGAAGCTTGCTCTTGCCCCATTTTTGTTCTGGCTGTTTTTCTTGACTGCTGCCTTGAAATGTTGCCCCTGTACCATGCTACCCTGCCATGGAGCCAGCAGATTATGGAATGAAACCTTCATAAACTGTAAGCTATAGAAACCTTTCCTTCCCTCATTTTGGGTGTCAGGTGTTTTGTTCCAGAAACAAAAGAAAAGTAACCAAAACAGTATATTTTCACTACTTGAATGCTTGTTAAATCAAATTGTTAATGCCTGAGTAGAGGAAACATGTGTAGGATGACATCAAGAGATATTGGAAGGTATGTCATTGGGAGTCTGGTTACAAAAGGTGCTCTCAGTGTGTTGAGATGTTGTTGGTAGGTTTAAGGACAATTAAAGTTGTTGAAGGGAAATTAATGAGTTCTACTTTTTTTTCCAGTTAGTTTAAATTCTAATGCAATGGCTTTGATGCAAAGAAGTCTTCAACATACTCATCCATAAAAGGCAAGCAGAATAGAGGGGAGGCAAGTAGGTCAATAAGAAACAGTATCCTAGAAATAACCAATATGTTCAACATATGTTTCTTAGCTGTTCTATTCCTGGGTACTTCTCAGCCTGGAGTAAAACTGTTTTTTAAGGCCTACTCTGGTCTAAGTACCCTAGCTAAATGCTGAAGGCAGTTGAAAATTGAGCAATTAAGGACTGAAGAGAAATCCTCATAAGCACTGTAATGACACTTACTGGCTGAGCTGTCCCTCTTTCCCTTAAACTCTTGATTTGATCTACTCTCATTTGAAGTTATGGGTATAACTCTAGAAATTCACTGCATACATTTTGGAAAACAGATGCAGTTATCTTGATTTATAATTATGTTATGAGTCAAACTTTTTAATTAAATTTATCTTCTGAAGGATTAAGAGAAAGGCCCTTGGAGGGAATGCTTATTCCTAAGAGATGGTTTGATGATGGCAATAAACATAAGAAAAATTCATAAAATAGTATAATTTACAAAAATAAATATAAAATACAACATGTTGCTAAAGGAAAAAAAAAAACCCTGACATACAGAACACATTTAATAAGTATTTGTCAAGAGAATAAATCCTAGATTAAGCACACTGAAATTGAAAACTTCATGTAACTCTCATGCCGCAGAGTACAGAGGTTTTCTTATCATCTTGGTTTTCCTAATGTCCATAAGAGTACATAGCCATGTGCTTGTTCAGGCAATGGTAATTGTACTGAAGGAAGCACTGTAATTAATTGGCTGTGAAATTATAGGTTGTGTGTGTCTATACCACCACTTTGAGTCCTTCTTTTCTGAGCACTGTACTGGACTTTGCACTTCTTTCAAATAATGTACCAACCTGGCTTTCATCTCAGACTATCACCTTCTGAAGAATGTTTCCTAGACTCTGTTGTACTGTTGTGAGAAATATGTTCTTGGTAAACTTATTAATTTTCCATTTATCTTACTCCAGTAGATAATGTGTTATTCACCATCTTTGATTTTGATGAACACCTACAACTACATCAGCAAAATTGTAGCTGAAGATACCTCAGCATGCACATATAGAATAACTTATAATAAAACAGAGCTAGAGATGTATTTTAGTAGAATATGCTTGTGTGTCCAAGTTCCTGAATTGTTTTGTTTGATCTCTGGCATTACACACACACACACACACACACACCAAAGAAAATAAAGGATAACAGAAAAAAAATAAGCAAATAAAGCATATTCCTCTATCAGAAATATTAGTGAACTATTATCAGCACCGTTTCATATATGGGTTATTAGTGACATGAAACTGTGAAAAATTATATGCAATATGCGTATGATTAAGATACCAGTTGTCTTATTTACTTCATTGTTACTGGGATAAAATTCTTCACACACACACACACACACACACACACACACACACACACACAAATTAAAGGAGGAAAGAATTTGCAGAGTTTTTGTTCCATAGTCCAAGTGCAAGGTGGAATCTGCGAGGGGCGTAGCAGAGGAGAAACCTCTATGGCAGAGGTTGCAGGGAACAGCACAACTTCCTTCTTCTTTCCGTTTTTATTCCATTCATTCTACAAACTGCTGGTTGGAAGACCCAGAATGGGTCTTTTGGGTCTTCCCTCTTCAGATAGTCTATCGCTCACATCCAAAACTATACTAAACCAAACAGTGAGCTAATCCAGTAGCACACACCCATAATCTAGTATCAAACATTCACGAGTTAGTCACTTTCAAAAACCTGACCTACAAGGCTTCAGGATACATATATATATATATATTCCCATAACACCAGTTCATCTACTTCATATTGCTTTTTGATGTTGTTTTTTATTAATCTTCCATATCCTCTTCTCTCCTCTCCTTTTCTCTCTTTTTTCCTTTTCTTTCATTTGCCTTTCTTTCATTTCCCTTCCTTCTTTTATTCTTTTTTTCTCTTTTCTTCTTTTCTGAGAATTTCTGCTTGTAAAATTACAAGCAAAATTAAGAACTAAGTTATCAGAAAATTTTCAATATAATAATAACGCAAAGACTATTTTTTATGTTAAAGAAGTTTGAGATAAGTAATTTATGTGCGAGTCATCAGAAGATGAGCATTTATTTTTCTTACTAATTTCTGCATGTTTACTGATATCTTTAACATCACAGTGCCAGAAAAATATTTTTATTTATGTGCAAATAAAGCAGTTTTTACTTCTTTCTAACTTTCTTCATCAAAATCAGAACTTTAAAATTATCATAACAGTTCTGATGAGATTAATCCATTCTTCTCTATAGTTTGAATCATTTTCATAGAAAGTTTAAATTTCAAAGTAACTTTGTAGTTCAATTTCAATTTCAAAAGCATTTGAAAATTTTGTAAAAGGGTATCTAAATTTCGTATTTACTCTATACTAGGAAGTAAAAGAAACACAAAAGAAATAAAGCAAAACAATGTTTGCCAATTTTATATAAAATGTTCAATTTTGAAATAAGTACAGTAACTGGTACTTTTCAAAAATTTTGTGAATAAGTATTAATCTTTACTTTAAATATTTTGACAAACATATCAAAGCAATTTAATCTAAAATTATTGTATGTACTAGTAAAAATGCATTGCTAGTTAAATTGCTACATTTGATTATAATTTACAATTGCTATTTTATTATTTTGAATGTACTTTTGTAGAATTACATTGAAATGTATTTTACTGATGTATTCAAATTGTGCATACAGAGAAAAGAAAATAAATTAGTTAAGGTATTTTTAAAATTTCTTCATATTCAAAATCTGACACACCTGAATGAGAGTTACCAGTTTTGGTTTTCCCACATAATACCATTGTTTGCATGTTTCTTAAAAAATACTCTAATTCCCTTCCAAATTATTAATTGTCATTTACTAATTTTTGATGTATATACATAAAGAATAACAGTTCTATCATGTGACTTAGTAGTATCAACCAGAAAATAATAATAATAATAATGCAAGAATGTTTAATCTTACTTGAAAAATAAAATAAGCAACAATTGCAAGATCAGTTCCATTATTCAAGTCTTCTCCTAATTATAGTTTGTGTCTATATGTCCCCCAAAAGCCTCATGCTATCATGGGGAATGGGCTTTTCAGTTTTTTGGCAGCTGATCTAGCTTGTGACTGATTTCTGCTCCAGTGCTGGATTAAGGGTGTAAATGCTACATTCACCCTAGGGTGGGTAGCCTGCACAAAATATAAGGGACGGAAAGAGTCTTCTCTCTCCCTTGTTGTTTTTGCTATTTTGTGGGTGCCATGAACTGTTTTCTCAAAGACACTCCGTCGTGGAGTCAGTGGATTATGGACTAAAACCTCTACAAAATGTGAGCTAAATAAACCTTTTTCCCTTTATGTTGAGTGTCATGTATTTTGTCTCAGCAGTGAGAGAAAAGTAAGACACATTTTATCCCAGGAAATTTATAGCAGTGAAGATAATTCAAAGCAGAAGGCAAGAGGTCATGTGACTGAAGGTAACGCATTTCTGATGGTGGATGTTTGGGAAAATAAGGTGAAATGCTCAGCTCTTCTTTTAAAAACTATGTATAAACTTCTAAATCTACTTTGCCATCTGCTGCTCTATTCTTCTTTGACACCTAATTTGTATCTACTCATGTCATTCCAAACTGTTCTACCTCTCTTTATCAAAATATTGTTGATCATGCCACAGCTAATTCATTACAACTACTTAATTATCTCACAACTCATAAAGTTTACAAGAAAAATAAATTATATAGGAGATCATTGAAAAATCTTTATAATAATATGAAACCATGTAAAGAATCTTTTTTAACTTTTACTTTTTTTTAGTTCTGAAACTTGAGTGCAACATTATTTCTCATAATCCAAAGCAAATTCAGTTGGATTTGGCTTGTTTTACATCAAGAAGATCATATACTATTATAAATATGAAACATGGCACAGTCATTTATCTTAATAAGTGCTTTGTGAAGATCTGGAAAAACATCTCTCCACAAAAAGTGCCAGAGAGATGAGACTTATTGTATAATATTTCCGACTAAATTATGAGCAAGTATTCACTTTGTCAAAATTTTAAAATCAAATTTAATTGCATTAGAAGACATCCATCATACCGTGACATTGTATTATGTCTTCATTTGTGTTATTTCCTAAATGTTTATTTAAAAACACATTGTGTATTACTCTGAATTAAATTATGACAGTCATAGCATCATTTTTCATCTTGCAGAGAAATACAAATATAAAACATTTCTTTGTGCTATTGTGTAGATTACATAAAATGTGATTATGCTGCAGACTTCATTCATGAAATAGTCCTCAAACTCAGAAAACCAAAGAAGCAACAAGGAATTGAATGAGGTGAAGAGAGGGATAGAGACATTGTTCAAATTCACATGAATGAAAACGGGAAATGTAAATTCTAGAAACAATGATGTATCTCAAGTTTAAAAATTGGTTTTTAAAATGCCAAATGTCTGCCAATAAAGTGTGAGAGCTAAAGACATCTTTGTAGGATATTTTCTTGATCAGGTATCAAATTTCAGATCTGAATTTAAGTATAGATTATGTGAACCTCCCTATCCAAATTTTTAGTTCTCAGATATGATAAAAATCTTCAAAATATTATATTTGGAAAGTAAAAAAATTCTCTTACTGGATTGTATTTCCTTTTGAGATTAGAGTTAATAATAAAACGACACTATCTCCATACATAAAATCTAATAGTAGTCCTTGTTTTCTTTATGAATAGAAACTTTTACTAGGGAAAAATAGACGTATTATGAAAAATAGACAATATTATGAAAAAATAACCAATAGTTGATTAATGTCACAACAATAGGTGTGTACGATTGTAAGTGTTGCCAAATTATATTCAGACAATATTGCAAATAGTTTAAAATTAAAATTTCCAAAGGGGCAAAAAACATCACTTTGCCAGCTGTTTAAAATTATTCAAAACAAGAGATCGCATTTATTTATTTTCAGCTACTCAGTTGAACTAAGAATCTCATGGGAAGTCCACATAGTAATTTATGAGATGACTTGAGTCAGTGTTTTCAGCAAAATTGTGAAAAGTCTGTCCAGTCTTCTCAGAACAAAAGAAGAAAGGTAGAATTCTCATTTTATACAGCAATTAGTACAGACTAAATAGTCCTGCTAATGCGATCTCATTAATCTTTACCAAGTGGTACATGTCATATGTTGATAAACAAAGACACAGCTATGCATATACACAAGGGGTACTTAAAGTTGCAGATAAAATTAAGATTGCTACTCATTTGACTAATATGGGTGGATTCACCTGAGTTACTGCGTTGGGCCCAATGTACTTGAATGGACCCTTAAAAGTGGAAAAGTAAACAGCAAAGTGTCAGCAGGTGAAAGGAAAGGAAGAGGAAGAGGAATTTGAAGCAGAGTAGGGCTCACCTCTTGCTTATTCTGGTGAATAAATGGGGCCCCTGCCCAAGGACTGCAGGTGGCCTTTGGAATCCTCTTTAAAGTCTCCAGATGACAACAGCAAGATAACAGAGATCACAGCCCTAGTATGACATGAAGCTGAATTTTACCAACTACTTGAAAGAGCGAGGAGATGTATCATCTCCAAAACCTCCAGAAAGGTACTCATTCCTGCTCACACTCTGAGTATTAACATATTAATATTAATACATTAATCAATATATTATCATTTCAGAAGTAAACAGTCATATACAAATATACATATTATATACAACTGTATTTAATGCTTCATGGCAGTTAATTTCATTTTTTTCTTTTTTATGAGCAGGATATATTTATTGAGAGAAAGAAAGATTCTGTCCAAGAGAGAGACAGAAGGGATCCCAAGTGGGTTGCCCCATAGCAGTTAATTTTAGAAGGTAAGAAATGAATTAAGCAACTATTAAGAAGTTTTCACATGTCTGAAACTTTTCATGGAGAAATTTTGTTTTGCCTCTGTTTGTCTTGTCAATCAAATGAAGTGAATTCAATTTTAAACCAACAGAGAAATGATGGTAGTGCATTTTTCTCCTTAATTTTCAATTGTTTCTAAATACACAACAGCTTCAGGAAATTCAACATTCTGCCAATTAAATTCAAGAAATTCCAATGTTTATACATTTTTAATTATGAATCTTCTCATATTTTCATGGAATTTAGCAGTGTTTTTACCTTGACTGTTCACTCTCATTTGGTGGGCAGAAAAAGCACAATATAAATAAACAATCTCCTAAGTTTTAAGAAATGCAATCTCTTCATTTCCGGGATATTTTCCTGTATTCCCCAAGATCACTGTATTCACCACTGTGCTTGAGTATTTCTGTGTGCTATGCCCCCTTTATCACCTTTATATCTCTCCTGCTCCTAACTTTAATTCAAATGTGGGGTTGTAGTACGATAGTTCTCACTGAATTGATTTGTCCTTCTATAATACATCTTAATTTGATGTCTTTAAATATTTTACATCATTCTGTCTGGGCAGAGTAAGTAAATATTTCATTCCATTACCTCTCTAGTCATCCAGCTTTACAAGAAGGCACTAAAGCTCCAAATTTCAGATAACAACACAACTCCCTTTCATAGATGTCTATTTTCATACATTTTCTTTTCAACATCATTTATGAGTTCTTCTGCTGATCCATGAAACTGTGGCTCACAGTGGAATTCTGCATCTGAAATTTTGGAAGGTATATAGATGAATAAAATGTATAAACCAAAGAGAAAACCCCCAGAGGAAATCTGATCACAACCATTTCCTTAGTTTCTATTTTCTTAGGGTTCATCTCATCACTGCAAATCTAAGAAGAAACTTTCCTCTTATTACCATCTTTGCCAGCAGCTGAAGGGCAATGTCTATTAAAAGAACACTCTTAAATTTTTCATGGGTTTGGATTGGTTCCCCATCTGAAAATCATAGTAATCCACAGTATGACTGCTCCAACTAATTTACCTTTCAGCCCAGTCTCCTAATGTTTAATCACTATTTCAGAAAGTTTATTTGACATACCAATGAAGGTATAAGGAGAAGAGACACAAAGCTGGAGATAAGACTAGATGTCATGGTGAGTACTGAGAATGAGTCATCTTGTTGGCACTACCCTTAATTGTCCAGGTTTGCAACAGTAAATACAATTTAAACTGCAGACTTTAAATTTCTGTAGATGTTTAACATTTTTAAGATTTTTTTCATTATGAAATTCCACACATTACAACTAATAATTTGAAGACTCATATCAAGGATATTTTTCTAGATCTTAAACTCATCTTTAACCAAAGTTTTTAATAAACAATATGGTGTCATGCAATAACTAAATCAATAACCAGCATCACATAACATAATAATATAGCTGGAGAGTATAACTATTCTACATACATCTACATTTTGGACAGCTTTGAAAAACAGAATTTTATAGAAGTTGTTTCATTCAGACTATGTTTGGAAGATTCCATTTAATCTATGTGGTATTGCTATTAAGGTATGTATCCTGGATAAGTATTCATGAAACAGTTTTATGAATCTGAGAAAAGTGGAAATCAGACCACAAATATCACTTTATTCATTGAGTTGAAAAGTGTACTGATTCCATGAGAGGAATGTGTTATTTTCTTTTTCTTGCTGGTGGAACAGCATTGATGTTAAGGCTGTGTGATAAGTAAACTACAGATTCTGAGATCGAGGAGCCTTGGGCATAGGTTCTACAAATTTAAAAATAATAACATCATAAAAGTAAGATTTAGAAAAGACAAAATATCATTCAACATTTCAAATGTTCCACAGAAAAATAGGGTGGGTGAGGACAATGATATGTTGTGATCCCATCATATATATTTATGTTATATTTACATTTATATTACATGTAAGCTTATCTGTGCATGTATATCATTAAAATGCCATGTAAGTAAATGCGTGTCACACAGAATGCTAGAAAAATACAGCAGATATTTAAATTTCAAAGAATTTATCATGGTAAAATACATATTGTCATTAATCCCCTTCAAAATACTCCCCTTGCTTTGAACAAATTTGTCCTTTTGTTCTTGCCACTTTCCAAGCAATTCTGGAAGTTCTCTTTCAGGAGTGTCTGTAACAACACTGTTGTGAATGCCTCAGTGTTCTGAATTAATTAAAAATGTTTATGTTTCATGGGTATTTTGACTTTGGGAAAGAGCCAGAAGTCACATGATGCCAGATGCTGTGCATGAGATGATGGAGCACACACCTGGTGTTTTTATGAGCCTTCTTTCCTCTTGGGTGGCACTTCTTAGCAGCCTTCATCACATTTGTTACCACATCTCATAAGAACACAAAGGATGACTTCCATAACTGTTTCAGGAAATGCCAAGTTTGATGGTGTGTGTTCAAAATGAAGGGAAGCATTTGGAGGAGTCACTAATGTCAATGTGTCTTTTACTGTAATAAATTTTAAAATTTAAATACATACCATATTTTATTGGTTCCATATACAGTGTATCATGATATATTGTATTATACATCATAGATCCTATGCTATAATTTATCATATTATACATCATACATTATGCATCATAGATCATATTATACATCATACATTATACATCATAGATCATATGCTATAATTTATCATATTATACATCATACATTATACATCATAGATCATATTATACATCATACATTATACATCATAGATCATATGCTATAATTTATCATATATCTTACATATTATGTTTCATATATATGCAGGACTGAGGACTGAACCCAGGATCTTACCCATACTGCCAATGTATTTTTTTTTCTGGCAATGGGAATTGAGATCAGGGCCTTGTGCATACTAGGCAAGTACTCTACCACTGTGCTATATACCCACCCCTACAACTAATATTTTTTAAATTATTAAGTTAAACATATATTTAAAGAACATTTATATGTTTGAGATTTAGTGTGCCAATTTTTTTGTTTTGTAAAACCTAAAACAGAGGTGACCATTCTAAGATAAACATAGCTACAGAAAAATGGGTAGAAATCCAAACATTAGTTGAACATCTGCTTTAATGAACAGTGTGTTTGTAGCTGTGGGTGTATCATCTAACCTATTCCACTGATCTTCAGGTCTGTTTTGATTCCAGTACCATGCTGATTTTACCACCATAGCTTTGTAGTATAATTTCAAGTCAGGGATTGTGATGCCTCCTGCCTTGCCTTTGTTGCCCAGAATTGCATTTGCTATTCTAGGTCTCTTCTGGTTCCAGATGAATTTTAAGAATGATTTCTCTAGATCTGTGAGGTATGCTAATGGTATTTTGATTGGGACTGCATTAAATCTGTATAATAATTTGGGAGTATGGCCAGTTTGACTGTGTTGTTTCTTCCTAATAATTGGCAAGGAATATCTTTCCACTTTCTGATATCCTCTTCAGTTTTATTTTTCATAGTAATATAATTTTCAATGTATAAATCTTTTTTTTCCTTTGTTAGGTTGATTCCTAAGTATTTCCTGTTTTTGGATACTATTGAGAAGGGTGTAGTTTTTCTTTTCCCTAGTTTTTCTCTCTGTGAGTTTGTTATTTGTGTACAGGAATACTATTAATTTGTTAGCATTGACCTTGTATCAAGCTACACTGCTAAATTTGGTTATTAAGTCTACAAGTCTTTTGTTGGAGTTTGTGGAATCTTCTATGTAGCATATCATGTTACCTGAAAATAATGATAAATTAACTTCTAATTTTCCTATCCTTATTCCTTTTAATTCTCTTGTCTAATTGCTCTGGTTAATATTTCCTGAACTATATTGACTAGGAGAGGTGATAGTGTTCATCCTAGTCTTGTTTCTGTTTTCAGAGTGAAAGCTTTCAGTTTCTGAACATTTAGTATGTCAGCTGTTGGTTTGTCATAGATGCCTTTTATCAGATTGAGGTAAAGACCACCTATTTCAATTTTCTGTAGGGTTTTTATCATAAATGAGTGTTGGACTTTGTCAAGTGCTTTTCTGCATCTATTGAGATGATCATGTGATCTTTGTCTTTGGTTTTGTTTATATATTCTATTATGTTTATTAATTTGCCTATGTTGAACCAACTCTGCATCCTTAAAATGAATCTTTGATCATGGTGTATAATCTTCTTGATAATCTGTTGAATTTTGTGTACTAGTATCTTATTGAGGATTTTTGCACCTATGTTCATTAGGGAGATTGGCCTGTAGGTTTTTTTTTGGTTGAGTTCTCTGGTTTTGGAATCAGAGTAATACTTGCTACCATGAATGATTTGGGAAGTATTGCTTCCCTTTTAATTTCCTTATAGGGCTTCAGCATTAGTGGCAGTTTTTCTCTGAATTCTTATAGAATTCAACAGTGAATCCATCAGTACCTGGGCTTTTCTTTGTTGGTAAATTTTTAATTACATTTTCAATTTCATTGACTGATATCTGGTTATTTAGAATTTTTATATATCCTTGACTTAATTTTAGAAATTCGATTGTGCCTAAGAATCTGTCCATTTCTTCTGTGACTTCCATATTATTAGAGTGTA
>RJWT010016601.1:0-19884 GCA_004365215.1 Cuniculus paca | reverse complement strand
GATTCATGGCTATTTTGCAGTCTTTTGAGTGAATTCTCCATATTTAAAATGTTCAAAGTATCTTCTGTCTCTTGATTAGACCTTGACTAATATGCACCTCTCAAGATAAAAGTGACTGTACAATGAGGCAGTCAGACAAAGGCCTTCACCATGTCTTCACAAGCCCTCACACAAGTCTGATCACAGCATACCAGCCTCACACATTATGTTTCTGTAACATCCCCTCTGCCTACATATCACCACACCTGTAATTTCTGCTTCTCTATTATCACATCTTCTGAGAGCCATTACAAGACTATCCCTTTGGAGAAAAAAAGACAGGTAATGAAGATGGAATCCAAGACCTAGCTTAGGTCAGGCATTGAATGGACAACCAAGAACACTTTGTTGTTCTTGTTGTTGTTGTTGTTGCTGCTGCTGCTGCTGCTGTTTTTGAGACAGGATCTCATTAGGCAGTTCAGGCTATGTAGCCCAGGCTGACTTCGAACTCTCAATGATTCTCTGGCCTCAGCTTCCCGAGTGCTGGGAATATATGTGTGTGCCACCACGCCCAACCAAGAATGTGGCTTTATACTGTTGGCAATAGAAGGAATTTTAGACTGCAGAATTAGTTCTATAGCAACAGCAGCACTTCAGGAGGTATGTCTGGAGGCCACATTAGAGTGCTCTCCCAGCCCAAAATTTCTCCTTCCCTTCCTATCATTCTTTTTAAAGAAAAGGTGTCCGCAAAGCTATAAGCTCTTCTTTCCTCTCCTTAGCCTGTCAGTGCCCCTCTGAGGGAAAACTCACACCTTTTCCCACCCAAAGGAAACATCCTACACCTTTATCATCACTGCTGCCCTTGCCACCATTGCAATTTCATAGATTACCAGAGGTGGGTGGAAAAAGATGACCATGGAAATGGAAAACTGAGAAACGAAAGAGAAGACTGATGGAAGAGGAAGCAGGAAGAAAAATTGGTGAAAAATAAAGAAATTCATAAGAAGAGAAATGAGAGATGAGTCTTAGTGAGAATAGGGTGTGCTAGTAAAGAAACACCTGAATTCATTTAGTTAACTACAGAGCAAAGCACAGAGTAAGAGATCAAGGACTGCTCAGATTTTCTTCTTCCAGCAAAGTGCTATGCTCTCTTTGAAAGCAACACGCTTGGCAACTTGATACAGTGAATCTAATGGAAATGAAGAAAACCTCTCCTGGAACAAGCTTACCCTCAATTTACTCCACTTCACTATTTCACTATAAAAAGTGAAAGAGGTGAAACTTAAGAAAGACTAAAATTATGGAAAGATCCCAGATACAGCTTAAAGATTCCCTTTTATAAGGATCACCACAACAGAAGGAAGACCAATTAAGTATGACCTCTTCTTAACCCACATGATCCCTAGCTTCTCATTTATTAAACAAGTATTTAAATGAATCTGGCTGTGCTAGATGCTAGTTTCATAGTATTTAAGGATACAGGTAGTGTGCTTGCCTTCATTGGAGTTACAGTTCATAAACTAAGATATGCACATAACAAAATGTTAAGTGCCTTAAAAGATAAAGCAGTGCAAGTTTGTAAAAAGTTGAGAAATATTTAGCAGAAAGTAACAAGAAAACCAACAAAAATTTTGTGAAAATACAGCATGTTTTCTGGGTTTAGAAAGGGAGATAAAGTTTGAAAAAGCAGTGAGAAGGAGGAAGGGCACTGAAGACACAGAAAGGGAAACAAAGAAAAAACACAGGAATGAGAGATCTTGGGACACGGGTGGGCCAGAATCAAGAGGACTATCTGCATGAAACATGACATGACTAATAAAATTCCCACCTCTCTACCTCCACTCCCCCACAAGCATTTGCCTGACCTCACCCACTGCTCTAGTTTTTTCATCTCTTGCTAGTTATACCTCCCCATCTCTGTCCCCAGGGAACCCTCAACCCAAATGGACAGATTTATGAGCAGCAATGCTCTTTTCCTCAGATCAATGGCCAAAGATCAATAGCTATAATGCAGTAAATGAATCCATATTCATTAGAATTGAATTGAGCAAATGATATTATAAAATTTTCCTTAGAAATCTATGGAAGGAAATTAGAGAAAGTTGTTCTAATGTCGCTAGAGTCTGCACAGCCGCAGGTTCAAGAAATTTAGGCAAGGGGAGCTAATGTTCATTTTCAAAGACAGCTTAAAGCATTCTTCAGGGGAATAGCTATATTTACCACCTAGATGAAAGAGTGTAGAGACCAGCAAGATGTTTTCCTCCCTGTGGATTTGTAGATCTAGGAAGGATAATTGACTAAATGAATTATGGGTCACCTCCAGTCCTAAGAATTCTGTCACTCTCAGATTCCTCCCTGACATCATGAGGAGGCACAAATAGATTTGAGGATTATCAGCCATAATCACTAATTCAAAGAATAGCCTTAGCTCCTGAAGACCATTCTGTCATGAAGCCCCTCTCTGTCCCAAGAAGTCACTGGCCTTTCTCACAGTCAACTGCTAAGTCTCCATCCATCACACAGCTCACAAAACAAGAGTAGACATAGAGTCACAGGGGAGACTTGAGCTAATGCAGCTGTAAAAAGTGGAGGAAGCTCAGAGGAAAGACACAAGTATGGCTGGATGAAAGCAAGCAGAGGGCCTACACTCCAGTTCGAACTTCACCTCCTGCTAGCTGTGAGAAACTATATAAATAAACACAGAAATTTATACCTCAACAGAGTTGTTATGAAGATTAATTAACACAATGTACAGTGAAAGTGCTTCACAAACTGCAAAATGCAATTTAATATTATTATATTGTCCTGGAGGCTTGAAAATGTTCTTCTGAGGCAGGTATCTTATTAATGGAATCTCTTGATAGGTTTCATGAGGTCCATGCATGCCCTGAAATTATACGCCAAATTGTATATCTATGTCAGGTGCACATTTTGAGAAGGAAGAAGACGTGGCTTTTAACAGATAATCTAAGAGGTGCATGACACAGTAGAGACTGAGAACTGAGGAGCCCTGACATAAAGAAGCAGAGAGGTGGGCCCCATCTCTGTGCAGAGGCAACTGTTCATCACAAGAGACTTTATTTAAGCAAGAGTCACTGCAAGATGAAGCAGGAGTCAGTGAAAGATGAAAGTCAGGGAGGGAAGTTGAAAAGCTTAGCTGGTGAGCACAGAAATGGTCAGTGTGCTGCTTGTTTTGAGCAGCTGGAATGGTGTAATGGCTTCCTGGCCTGGTTGCCAGTCCTCCATTGAGAGCCTCCATCCAGCCCAGTTCTAGGGAGTTCTGTTCAGTTCTGTGTGACCAGAGCCCTTGGAGCACAAATACAGGGCTTACTATTCATGGACCATATGTGTGCTGCCTGGGGAAGACAGGGAGATGGCCCTCCCTGTATCTTACACCTCTTCTACCTTCCTCCTGATGTTCCATCTTTACAACTAAAGAAATCAGAGATTCTCTGATAGCTTCTTACCTTCTCCAACTCCAGTTGCTTCCTTCTGGACATTCTGGGAGACGCTTGTCTAGGGGACACAGGGAATAGGGCAACTAGAATACATCTTATTTTATATTATCTCGTGTTTGCAATCCAGACCCTGAGACAGGGTGGCACTAATCTAAGAGACCTTCATGACATCTCTCTGCGATCTCTGGAATCTTCCAAGGGAAAAAACTGGTCCACACCACACCTCAGTGAAGTCATGGGTGGACAATTGTAGTGTTCTGCTGTTTTGTTTTGGTTTTTTTTCATGCCACTTTATTCTTCATGGATGCCATATGCAAATCCTAATGGTTTCTGACCAATGTCTTTTCTGGTGCCCTTAGAAGTTGGGTGCTGCTATGATCTGGATGTTTCCCAAAATTCATGCGTTAAAACATAGCCCCCAGTGTAAGAGGTGGGACCTTTAGGAAGTAATTTATGAGCACAGAGTCCTCACAGGTGGAATTAGAGCTCTTATAAGAGGACTTTAGGAAGCAGTTTCACCTCCCTTTCTGTCTCTTCTGTCATGTGAGGACAGTGTTTGTCCCCTCTGGAGGGTTCCCCAATAAGGTACCATCTTGATAGCAGAGCCCGGGTCCTTATCAGGTACTGACTTAGAGCACTTTAACCTTGGAATTCTCAGCCTGTGGCAATGTGAGAAATAAATTTCTATTTCTATAAATTACCCAGTCTGTAGTATCCTGTTATAGCAGCACAAACAGACTAAGACAAGAGCTAAAGGAATGACCTGACATTGAAAGGAAATGAAAATGTTATCTTGTCCTTGCCCCTGCCTCTGACAACCTTGTCTCTGTCTTTCCTTAAAGGCTTACCTGAAAGGATATACATTTCACTAACTCCCCTCATTAGAAGAAGAACTTTCTCCAGGGTGTGATCCAAGTCATATCAAGGTGCCACATGAAATAGGGCAATGGCTCAGCCCCTTCCTGCTCAGGTTTTCTGCCATTCTCAGGGCCCCATTGACTACTGTGAATCTCTTTTCTTCATCGGGGATATATGTACCTCTTTCTGGGAAACTGCCAAGCACTTGGGGAAGGCAGTGTGGGCAGAAATGACCACAAAGCTAAGGGGAATGCTTAAGGAGTCCAACAACCATTCAACAAGGATTTATTGAGCATCTGTCATGTTCCAGGAACTGTGCAAGACACGTGGGAGAAATGGGCTTTGCCTGGGCAAGCAGCTCCCACAACTCAGCTTCTGAGGACAAAGTATCTACCTTACAAATCCACTCCACAAACCTCTTTTATTTTTGTGAAATTTGTTTCAATCTATCAAATGGGCGGCATGGCAATTTGTGTAAAGGACTTACACCCAACTGAACTGCAAATTCCATATGGGTAAGGAAGGGCCACCAAAGTGTTCTGCACTTATCTGTTGAATTAATTACGAACAGTTCACCTCTGTCTGTTACTACCTCTTGAGGAGGGGGAGGGCAATGTTAAATAGGAAAAGAGTAGTGACTATGCACAATGCTCTCGCAGATTTCCCCTCTGTTAAGCACACACATCCATGCGTAGTGTGCATATGCATGCATGCACACATATACACATTCAAGAGAGACTCTCAGCTCCCTGCTGCTTGCTTGAAAATGCAAGCTTCAAGAGACAATTAAATATTGATATCTTTACATCTCAGTATTTTCTTTTCAAATCCAAACTGCCCCAACAGGAGCCATTGCAGATACTTATTTAACTCTTAGAAACATCCTTGAGGGGTTTTATCTTTTTAAAATTAAATTGTTAAGAGTAGAGAAGATGCAACAGCCTCTGGTGAGGAAATAGGCCCCCTCCCCTGAAACAAGCTGAAGAAAGTCCCCAGTTTACTTTCTTAGATTCACCCTGGACAGCCAGTGGTAGGGCCCCAGCCAAGCTCCTTTGGATCCTGAGTCCAGAGACCAGCTTCCCAGACTGTACCCTCTCAATGGTCTGCAAAAGACAAAGGGACATTTTCTTGGCAGCTTTCCCCAACAGGCGCTGGAGTGCCCTGCAATCAGAGGCTTGGCAGGGTTATGCAAATTGCCTGTGCATAATGATGTCCTCATTGAATAGATTAACCCAGCAGGGGTCCAGGACAGGAACAAGCAGGTGCTGGCTGCTGGGCCCTCAGTCCTCTGCCCCAGCACCAAGAATGGGGACAGTGCTTTTTCAGCAGGTTGCTATTGATCTTACCACACTACACCTACCCCCTTCCCACCCAACAGAAACCACAATCACAGTCAGGCCCAACAGCATGTCTTCTGGGATCTCCAAGTCTGAGCTCAAGTGGAAAGGGACAAAATCCCTTTCTAGGAGTTGTTTTTGCTAAGGGTAAGTACATGGGGTTTCAAATAGCTGCACCTTAGCCCCCAGAGTCACTAACATACACATTTGAGTCTCATTTCTTGTCTTGTGGGTTGGACACATTTCCTTGTGTTCTCCATGATATTCAATCCAATAAGTACTCAGCAAATGCTTTTTGAATAGAATTGAATTCCAAAATTATGGAACTGGAAAGCATCTTTGAAATAACAGATTTATTCTGATTGTGATTCATGCACCATGTACTCTACAAACACTGGCATTGGAATTCTAAGCAAGCTCCCCCTAAACTCCTTGACATTAGAAGCAAATCATGCCTTTGTGTGCTTTTTTTATGGGAAGTGGGTCTGTGGCTTTCACCAGTTTCTTCATGGGGATGTAACCTCCTAAAAATTTTGCTAACAACTGCGAGTCTAATAGAAGTACAGACATGAAAAACAACACTCGACTCAGCACAATATGCCCTGGGACAGAGGTAAGTACAGGACACACTGAGGACAGAAAGCTAGGTCCAGTCAGCAGAGGAAAGAGGCCTGAAATCAGGATAATTTTCTTCCATAGTATGTTACTAGCTCTATTTCACTAATAAGGAAAATGAGCCTTGGAGAGGTTAGGCTGATTGCTCAAGGTCACACGTCAGTAGAGCCAATGTTGAAATCTAAGTCTCTGATTCTAAGCTCAAGGCTGTCTTGCCTCCCTACCTCTCTGCAACTGCCTTGAGCTGATTCTAAGCTCAAGGCTGTCTTGCCTCCCTACCTCTCTGCAACAACCTTGAGCCCCCTTGTCCTCTCCCAGACATGGGGCCCCTGCAATGGCTGTCTGAATTCTGAGTAGCCATGGCACTGGCTTGTTGGCCAGGCCTCTGTCCCTGGCGTGCACATCTTTGCATGCTTCAGTGGACTTTGCGGAGTCTATTTACCACATCTAAGACCAATTTCCTTCCCTTCGGTTGCTTTGAAGATAATTGAAGGTACTTGCATTGTCTGTCCGGGAATGTAAAAAGCCAGCTAATGCTGCAATCGATGCTTCCTGCTTAATGCTGTGCCTCCGCCGGAGCCGCCCTGAGCAGCAGCTAACTTGGCCTTCAACGATGGCTTCAGCAGATCTTCCCGGCCAGCTACTTTGTTAATCAGAAAGGGGCTGAGGGCTGTGGGGGCCCTCAGGATAATGGCAGGCAGATTGAGTTGTTAAGCCTGAATGAAATATTTAGTAGCACCATTTACAGGATCCAGGTGGGAGCAGTCCTCTCAGTGCTGCCTGGGGACTAAGTGGGGGAGGGTGCCTGCCTTGAGCTCCCCAGGCAGGGCCCTGATGAGGCTGTTCCAGCCTGCAGTGAGGATGAATGCAGCGGCATCGCCCAAGCCTCAGAAAATGCCACAGAGAAGAGGAAGTTGAGGACCAACCAGAATACATCCTCCTGGTTGGCATCATCCCCAGGGCAAGCCGGGATTGCCTCAGGAGAGCGGGATGCTGAGATCCGCAAAGCTTGCACCGACACCTCCTAGAGGGGACAAAACAGGAGTCCCCACACCCACAGTCCCCACCTCCCTCTATCTACACTTCTCCTGGGCCCCATGCTCTGCATCAGAAATCAGTTTATCCAAAAAGTTTAACGAGGACTTGTAAGGCTGACTGAAGCTTGGGATGTGAGAATAGGGAATGGAGAAGATTGTATTCTCCTTGTTCATCCACTAAACTACTCTGGGAGCAAAGCACACCAGTCCTGTGTACTTTCTACCAGATCATACTGATTTTCACATTTTAAAAATCCTGGAATTTCAGCATGAACATGGGACTTGGCAGTCACATGTTTGTTCAACATGTATTGAGCTCCTGAACTACTATGAATAGGAATATACCACGTCATCTAGTCTGTCCCTCATTCAACATTCTATGGCTCTCTATAGGATTCTATCCAAGCCAGGCAATGTTTGAGTGCCTTCATGGGTGAAGAATGCATTATTTCCCTTGATCGTCACTCTAACCAATCTTTGCTAGGATATTTTCTTTTTACCAAGTCACAAGTCTTCCCTCTCAGCTTCTATTTATATGCTTGGCCCTTGTTCCTCTGCACCCCTCCCCCCTCATTGCCAAAGCTACAGTAGAGTCCTTCAGATATCTGAAAACTGCGTCTAGGTTCCTTCTGACCTAGCAGCAAGACCAAAATGCAATTACTAATCTGAGGAACAAGGTAGACTGTGGCAGTACTAAGCCTTTGGATGTCAAGTAACTTAATCCTTTCCTAACTCTTCTCCATCACATTTATTTGATCCCTTTTCTATTTAACTCCAGGTCTAACACAAAGTAGCCTTCACAAGATTCTTTCATAAAAGCAGGCTACAAGATTTCAGTTCTTGTCTGTGATAGACTGGCTTCTATCAGACAAATTCTCCTGCTCACAAAAAGTATTCTTAAAAAAAAGTTTTAAAGATCATCAGAGAGCTACCAAAGCAGCCAGGACTTATGAACCAAAATCCCAAAAAGAAGTGAAATGAATTGAGAAGCGCCCTACATTCATGACTGCCTTTCCCTTTCATATATTCATTGAGTCACATGCAGCAGTTCAGAGACTGGGGAGACAAGCATAAACAGTAGCTATGACACGGTGAAGCTGAGCAGAGCTGTTGACAATCATAGGAGCCTGAGGAGATATAAATAGGAATTGAAAGCTCGCAAGGCAACCAGGACATAAGAGGCTGAAATCCTGGAGAGAGAAGAAAGTCAAAGAAGTGAGCCCAATATTTAATAGCAATTTCTCTCAAGGCATCTATGACCTAGAACCAATAGTTCAGGGTGTAAAAAGCCTAACAAAAATGTGGCTTTAACAGTTCTAAGGAGACACTAATTGGAGAAGACCAAGGAGAAGGTCTGGTAAAGCTCCCAGGCTTTCATTTGAAAGCTATTAAATATTAAAGCCAAAGAGTAAAATCGAGTACAGATTATACTAACCTTTACAGAGACTGGAGCCCAGTCTCAAATACAAGTGACCTTCTCCCGTCCTACTCGACTAAGTAAATCTGCACTGGGAGGAGATAAATCATCCAAATATTACTAGAATAGACTGGCTGCCAGTATTTGGGAAACTGGCTTTGGTGGAAGGAAATCAAGTTTGTACAAAGGCCAGTACCCTGGAAACTGGCAGTGCTATTGTCTCTTCCCACCTCAAAAAAAAAAAATAATAATAATAATAATCTTAGAGAGCTCAGGTATGTAAAAGGGCTTTTAATGGAGATGTGGGGGCACAGTGGGCAGGAAGGCTGCATGCTGAGTGGTGTCATCATCATCCAAGGTGTGTATCTCTGGCCAGA
Source organism: Cuniculus paca (assembly GCA_004365215.1). Classification (NCBI taxonomy): domain Eukaryota; kingdom Metazoa; phylum Chordata; class Mammalia; order Rodentia; family Cuniculidae; genus Cuniculus; species Cuniculus paca. The sequence continues at coordinate 10,806 of RJWT010016601.1, read as the reverse complement.
ATATTATAATTGACATTGACTTCTGGAAGCTAGTTCCCGTAACTTCCTTTAAACAAACATACTGCTTTTCTGCAAGTTAAAAGTCACAGCAATTTACCCTTTCTGTGTTAGTTGATGCACAAGATTAAAGACTGAAGAGGACCATCACACATTTTGATGTTGTCTAAAAGATAACCAGATGTTCTGAGTTCTGTAAATTTAAAGAAATATTATTTATCAGTTACCATCTGAAACATTTAGGTGTGCTTTTTCATTAGAGTTTAGAATGCTAAGCAAAAACAGAGGAAGTAAAAGTACAGTAACTGCCAAAGAAAACTACCAAAAAGGAGTGGCCACTATTACACAGAGACTAGACTTTAACATAACAATGTCTGGCATTCAGAAAAAGTGACTAGGCATTCTAGGACATAGAATAAAGTAACTAAAAACCAAATAAAAGAACAGATTCTCAACTGAAGCAAATATTGATCTTTTCAGACACAGACTTTAAAATATCTATGATGACTTCCAGGAAATAAATAAAAGATGAGAAATTTCAGCAAAAAAATTCACCCTGAATTGTATAAAAAGAACTAAAATATAAGTCTGTAACTAAGATATATAATAACTAAAATCAATAATTTAGGTTAGCAAGAGATTAACCAGTACTAAAGTCAGGAAGAGGTTGGAATGATAAGTTGGAAGACAAGAACCAGGGTGATAAGATAATATTTTTAAAGATAGAAATATAGAAAAGCATGTAAAAGACTTGTGAGACACAATAAAAAGATCTAACAGATGTATAATTGGAGTTTCAGAAGACAAGGAGAATAAAAAAATGTGGCATAAACAATATTTGGAGAATAGTAGTTGAGAATTTTCTGATGCTGATGAAAGACATCAAGTCACATATTTTTCACAGAAATATATATATATATATATATATATATATATATATATATCCATATCATAGAAAAACTCCTTAAAATTCCAAACCAAAAATACTTAAAGCAGCCAGAAGGGAAAAACACTCACCTTATTTAGAAGTGAATAGTAGTAAAACATGGATAACTACTTAATAGAAATAAAAAAGTGACAAAAGTCCTCCATTTATTGTACTATATTAAAGATGTATGCTGTAATGTCATGGAAAACAACTTCAAGATTATTATTACACCATAGTGCTAAAACAATAATAGGAATAATAAACCTTTTTTATTAACTCCAAACAAAGAAAGAAGGACAAAAGAGAATAGAATACAGAGCACATTTAAGCCCAAATATGTAAGTAATTATGTCAAAGGGTAAATATACATTTTTCTCTTGGAAACAAAAACTGTCAAGCTATTGACAAATTCTTAATATCTCTTCCAAGAGCCTGAAAACAAACATGATTTCTGGATTCACAGACTATTACATTTAAAGCAGAAGCTACCTTAGTTCCCAATGCCTCAATCTGTCCCTTTATTGGGGCACAGGGAGAATCATATGGTGAGGCCTCTGCATATAAAAGAGGGTTCCTGGTCCCACAGAAGGGCAGATCCCAAAATTATGAACCCAGACATTTTACAGGAAGTGCTATGCCTTCTTCCCCTTCTGAGAGAGGAAAATGAAATTTATCTTTTGAAATCAAGCAGATTTTTCTCAGGGAAGAGAGAAAAGAATGTACTTACTCTGAAATGCAAGTATTTAGCTTTGGGCAAGGCAAGTTTACTCATCCTTTGAAAAAGAGCAGATGGCTCTGTTAGAAAGAAGCAATGTAGTTCAGGTCTATTATCTATGGTCTGTGAGGAGCAAACGCATCTCAGGTAAAGAGACTTTCTCCATTACTTACAGTATGTTTCTTTTCTTTCCTTGAACAGCTCTACCCATGCAGAAATAGGAAAACATTTATATTGTTTTCCAAAAATCGTGATTAAAAAACAAAAAAAAAGAAAAAAATTTTATGCCACTTACAAGTGATGCATTTTAACCCCACAGAAAGGATAAAAGGAAAAGTCTAGAAAAAATACACTATGTGAATCTTATACTTATATTAGTTAAAATTTATCTTGAACTAAGAATTACCAGTGATAAACAAAGATATTTTATAATTACAAAAGGATCAAACTATGAAGAAGATATGAAAATTCTCAATTAACATGCAATCTATAATAGCATTACCTCAAGATGTAAACAGCAAAATTTAAAGCTTGGAGACACAAATAATTCAACATTTTTCTCAATAACTAGTTAAATCAATAAAGGAATAAAAAATCTGAAAAATACACTTAAGAAAACTAGACTAATTAAAATATATAAAACATTATACCTGATATCTACTTGGAACCAACATATGGTAACTGGTTCTAGATATACCCTCCCACCTAAAACAACTAGAAAATTTTATATTTTTAGTTGTAATATAATGGTTCTCAAGACTCTGAATATTAGGCAATGAAGAGCAATGATTCCTAAAAGGTATAGAGAAGGTGAGTGAACCTTACAGTTGCCTCCACGTTATTGCCTGAGAAAGTTTCTAGGCTGTGGTGAGAACAGTGGAAATTGAGGTATAGTCCCATGGTCTTATTGAATTGAGAAAACTTATCTAAGAGTCTGGAGAAGTTAAGGTGGTTAGAATTCACTCATTCTGTAGATCACTAATATCCTCTTTTTGTTTTCAGAGTTTTTTTTTTTTAACTCTGTGTTTCATTATCATAATTTCATCCATATTTAGGATCTCAAAAATTGCAGTTTTTATAGATGGAAAGTCAATATGGGTGTTTTATGTCTGCCATATCTCTACTTACACACAATATAATTCATCCTTATTAAACATATGGAATGCCTTTATAATGACTACTTTCTTGACCTTTTCTACTAATTCTATCATCTGAACCAGTTTTGAATGGTTCATTTTTTCTTTCTCCTTATTACAGGTACACTTTTGTTGTTTCTTTACATATTGGATGATTTTTAAGGGATGCCAAGAATTCTAAATTTTATTCTGGTGGGTGATAAATGTTTTTATAATCATATAAATATTTTTTAGCTTTGTTCTGGAATGTAGTTGTTTGGAAACACGCTGACCTTTCATTTAAGTCTTGTTATGTAGGACTAGAGAAGCATTTAGTGTAAGGTTCATTTTGTTCAATAATGAAGCAAAACTCTGCAGGGTTCTCTGCTTGATTCTAAATGAATTGTGAGTTCCACTCTGGATGGTGAGAATAGGCACTATTCTGAACCCATGAACTTTACAGGTGTTGCTTGCTTCAGATAGTTCTGTTTTTCAGAAATTTTCCTCAAATGACTACTCTTAGAAGTACCCAGATAAATATGAATATTTACAGAGGAACCATCACAAATGTTCAGAGTTTCTCTCTCTCTTTCTCTCTCTCTCTGTCTCTCATCCCTTAGTTAGATGCAATATGTTAAAAATGTATACATAAATTTAAGAAATCACAAAAATGACAAAATGAAGCTATAGCTAATAAGTCATCCAAAGCAATAAAATGGAATTATAAAAAATAATCAATACAAATAACAGCTGACATCTTAAGAAACCTAATAAAACAATATATTGATAGATAATACATCATGACTAGAAATGAAAGTTGACTCAACATTTAGAAGTCAATGTAATTCACCACTTAGACCAAAAAAGATAAACCACATACCCATTTCAATAGAGATGTAAAAAAAATTGTCAAAATTCAAGCCCACTTTTTATTTAGAATATCTCAGAAAACTAAGAATCAAAGAGAAGTTCTTCATCCTCATAAAATGCCATCTACAAAAACCTATGGCACATATCTCACTTAAAAAATAAATCAGGTACAGATGGCTTCACCAGTGAATTCTACAATACATTTAAGAAACAAATAATGTCAATCCTATCCTAACTCTTCAAGAGATTAGAAAAAGAAGTTTCATTTCTCAACTTATTTATGAAGCCAATAAAATCTTGGCTGTAAAATCTGATAAGGATGTTATGACAAGAAAAAACTACCCATAAATCTCATTCATGAACATAGATGCAAAACTCCTAAACAAAATATTAGCAAATTGAATCTGTTAACATGTAAAATGCATCACAACCAACTTAGGCTTATTCTAGAAAAGCAAATTTTGCAATTTGAAAATCTATCGATGTAATTGCTTATAATTAGCCAATTAAGAGGCTAAATACAAGAGTAAAATTACATAATCAACTCAATAGATGAAGAAAAATCATTTGATAAAGTTCAACACCCATTCATATTTAAAATTGATGCCTAGCATATTAGTGACACAAAGAAACTTTCTTAAATTTATAAAAGATAACTAAAATTACCCACTATGAACACCATTCTTAATAATAAAGATTGAAAGATTTGTCCTTGGTATCAGGAATAAGAAATGATCTCACCTCCCCTACTTAACATTGTATGATAAGCCTTATACAAGTGCAATAAGTGGAGGGGAAAGGAAGAGGTTATGGTGATTGAAAACGAAATCATTGCTTTGTAAAAGATATAATTGTCCACTTGAAAATCCAAAAGAATGTGCAAATAAATTGATAGAGTTTAGAGATTAATTTATGTCAAGCAAGGTCAAAGCTTGATATGCAAAAATTAATTCCATTTCTATACACAATTAATAAATAGAAAATATTTTAAAGATCCCATTTTAATATCATCAAGCAATAAATATCAAAAACTAAATCCAATGAAAGATGTGCAAGACCTCTAGGTAAAAACTTACATACTTTATGAAGACAAAGACTGAAATAGGAAGGGTGATTTATTTATGGATGAGAAGAATCAGTATCACAAAGGGGTCAACCTTCCTAAAATTGACATAAGGTTCAATGCCTTCCTAATCAAAATCTCAACAAATTTTTCATTTTGTAGGAATTACAAACTGATTCTAAAACTTACATGAAAATGCAAACCATTAAAATAATCAAGACATTCTTGAAGAAGAGTAGCAAATCTGGATGACTTACACTACTAGATATTAAGACACATTACAATGCTCCAAAATTAAGACACTTGTGCATTTGGCCCATCATTAGCCTGTGCACAATTACAGAATAGAAAAACACAGTCATGTATTCTGGGCAGTCTTTTAAATACATGGAACTCAATCCATTGGAAGAAAATTAACTTTGAACCTTATTTCACGCCACACACAAAAATAAATTTCAAATGTGTTACAACCAAAAAGTGAAAGGTAAAACAACAAAGCTTCTGGAATACAGGAATGTATAGTAATAATCTTGGATAGGTGACTATTTCTTAAACAGACAATAAAATTCATCAGCCATAAAGGAAAATATTGATAATGATAATATAATGAGGCTATATTAAAATGTAAAGCTGGGGCTGGGAATATAGCTCAGTGGCACAGCACCTGCCTGGAAAGCACAAGGTCCTGAGTTCAAGTCTCATTACCAAAAATAAATAAATAATAAAACAAAATAAAATGTAAAACTTCTGTTTATCAAATGATACCTTAAAAGTGTTAAAAGGTAATTTACACAGTGGGAGAAGATAGATCTTAGAAGATATATACACCTAATATACATATATATATACATAATCATGTCTGAATATATAAAAGACTCCTACAATCAATATGAAAATACACAGAATAGTCAAGACTTAACAGAAAACTGGGGAAAAGGTGAATACATACTTGACAAAAGATGATATTCATGAGTCCAATAGTCATGAAAATGTACTTAATTTCATTAATCATAAGGAGAATGCAAATTAAAACCACTATACATTACTACTGCACACACACACACACACACACACACACACTAGAACAGAAAACAAAAATGTAAAATACTGACAATAACCAAAGATGTTTAATTAGACTGCCACTCTTAATCTCAGTCTCCCACAAAGCTTTAGGATATGAGCAAAATGTAGACAAATTGTCTGCATAGCACACTATGGTCTAGAATCCTACTGCCAACGGAGTCCTTGTTTCCAACTGAAAACTCCTGAACCTGGTCTTTACCATCTGCATTTCTATCAGCATTCTGGTCTTCTGAGCTCTGAACAAACCTCCCATCAAGCTCAGTTTATAGCAGTACATGGCTTCTTTAGCAACGACTCTAAAACTTTCCAAACTCCTCTCATGAACCAGTCCCAAAGGCTTCTAAACCACACAGTCAGGTAACAGTAACAACAATTATCCCACTCCTGGTACTAAAATTTGCCCTAATCATGTATTTATTGCTGAGACAAAATACCCAACACCTGCAACTTAAAGGAAAAGAGGTTTATTTGGGCTCACATTTTCAGTCCATGGTCAGCTAGCTCCAGGGCAGAAACAGCATGGTGGAAGGGCCTAGTGAAAGAAAGCTTCTCACATTATGGTGGCTGGGAGGAAAAAAATGAAGGGAGGAGCTAGGGAGAGAGATATACCCTTCCAGGTCACATCCCCACTGACCCACCTCCTTTGACCAGACCCTACCTCCTAAGGCACATCAGCTATGAACCAATCAGTGGACCAATTTATCAATGAATACAGCATGCGGATAATCCAATTACCTTCCAAACACATGAGACTTAGGGGGATATTCATGATTCAAAATATAAGAAACGTTGAGCAAATGAAATTCTTACATATTGTGGATACAAGTATGAGTTGGTAAAACCATAAGTCTATTTCTAAGTATATACCTTAGGAAACATAATGTAGAAATTTATGTAGAAACACACCCATGTGTACCAAAAGACATTACTAATAACAACACTCTGAGTGGGTGGAGATGAAAGTCCATTAATAATAGAATGGATAAAGTATGATAGACCCATACAATGGAATTCTAAACTAACAAATGAATGCCACATGAAACATGAGTAGACCTTACAAATATAATGTAGAGCAAAAGAAGTCACATGGAGAATAGCACATGTTGTATAACTCTATTTATATACAGTTCAAAAGAAGGCAACACTGTAGTGATGGAAGTCAGGATAATGGCTGTTTGGTGGGGTTAATGATTAAGAAAAGCAGGAGAGGTTCAGGGGTTCAAGTAATACTTTTTTATCTGAATGGTGGTTAGTTACAAGGAAGAGAAAATCTGCAGACTTGTATACTTATAATTTGTACACTTCGTTGTATGCTTTTTCTACTTTAAATTTTAAAATGATTATTCCTATAACTTGAATCTTAAATGCCCCCTGAGAGGCCATGTGGTAAATGCTTGGTCTCCAACTTGGCACTGTTGGAAAGTGATGGAACCTTTAAGAGGTGGAGCCTAGTGAAAGGTCTTTCAGTAATTGGGGGTGTGCCCCCAGAAGGGGTTATGGGATCCCTGTCCCTTCTTCCTTCTCTTTCACTTCTTTGCCTTGAGGTGAGCATCTTTGATGTCACATACTTCTGCCAAGACGTGCTGCACAATACAGACCCAAAGCAACCATCAATCAGTCATGGACTGAAACTTCCAAAATTGTGAGCCACAATGAACTTTGTTTTCTGTAAATTGATTAACTCAGATGTTTGTTCTCATGACAGAAAACTAACACATTTGTCAAAAATCCAAACAAAATTGCAAGCATCATCTGTAGCATGGTTTTCTATATGTAGGTTTATATAAAGAACATATACTATAACTGTGTATACCAAAATTTAAACAGTAATTATCTCTTTGTGTTGATTTAGGAATAGCTTTCACTTTCCTCTTTATACCCTTTGGTATTTGTCTGAATGTTTCCAATGAGAATACGTTACTTTCATAAAAGCTAAAAATAATAAAGCTTTAAATAAAGATCTCCTTTTTAAATGGTAAAATGGTATTGCAGTTATGTTTAAAGAAGAAAAGAGTCTTTATCTCTAAGAAATACATAATTGAAGCATTTACAGATGAAATAATATGATGTCTAGCAGGGGATAGTGAGAAGTAGGGAATATAGATTTTTTTTTAAATAGCCATATCTTGGTAATTGTTTAGCTGAGTGATGGTCTATGGGGATTCATTATACTCTTTCCTCTACCTGTGTGTGTTTGAATAATAAAATGTTGAAAAATAAACAAACATTTTTCATAAGAATAAAATTTATGCAAAAAAAGACATTATCCATAGTAAAAGTTATATGTCATCTCTATATAGCCAAAGAGAAGGTAAATTATTAGAGAACATTTTCTCAATTCTTGGGAGGAGAGTACTTAGACTCCAGTGAGTAAGTTGGCATAGAGATTGTATTCATTCCACATTAAAGGTCCCCTGAGACCCAAGCCTTCATCAGGAATCCACTAACAGAAAAATTTCTCCAAAGGAAGGAAACCACATTTGGAGTAGGAGATGCAAACTTCCCACCAACCCAGAGAGGATCCACTTTCAGTGGAGAGTACATATGCTCAAAAGATGGTGCAGTGGATTAACTAATGATCAACTTGTAACACCCAGCAGACTGATTAGTGTGGTTCTGGTTGTGGAAGGCCCACTGAAGATTGTTACCAACAGCCTAAAAGGAGAACTGGAGGGGACAATGGTGCTCTTGATTCTCCTGGAGAAGTTTGTCACACTAGTTTTCCTGATATGAAATCAGCTGTTCTCACTGTCAGAGGACGACTGTGATTCTCTTTGGAGGAGCTTTGATCCTTACCTTGAGCATAGCTTCCTGGCTTCAGTGCAGATCCCCCAGCCTGCTAGTACAGAGCCTTCATCCCACTGGCATAGACTTTCTAGCCTCCACCATTGACCTTTGGGCCTTCTCAGTGCAGATCCTTGACACAGACTTGCATGAGACAATGCCGAGGGCTCTAGGCCTCCAGTTGGACCCACGCAGGACATTATCATGGGCTCTAGGTCTTCAACTGGACATATGCAGGACGTTGCCATGGGATTCAGGCCCTCAGCTGGATTCTTTGAGTCTCCAGTATGTGGAAAGATCTCCTGCACTCTTAGGCATTTGACTCTTTGGATGAATATTATAATATAATCCTATAAATTATGTGTCCTGTATTAAATCTATTCCCTTGTAAACTCTGACTACACAGATGGGGTGGCAATGCATTTTCTTTCCCTAAAAGGTGATGGGGAGGCAATTTCTTTTGTGGAGAATCAAGATATATCTTAGAAGTTTCTTGCTCTTTGAAGCCTACGAATGTTGTATTTTGATGCATCAGAAAAAGGAATTGGCGAGAAGATGGCAGAGAGGAGAGAGTCTAATTGCCTCACATGAAAGGAAGCTGCTGCTAAGTACTGGCCAGAGCTAGAGGCCCTTGGGTGCTATCAACAGTGACCTTCATGTCTCAGTTCAGAATTCTTCTGGATGACTGTAGTCCTGACTGCTGTCTTCTCTTTTCCTAAGCCTGATCTAACCTTGATTTGAGTATGGCCATGCCTAAAGCTGTCTTTTTGACCAAACCATCCTTGACACTCTAGTATGCTAACGTCTTTGGTATAACCTTTTCTGGTTAAGGGACAAAATTCCCATTAGCTGAAGTTTCAGCAAACTTCAAGTATAGGTCAAAGACCTTCATTTCCTTTTGAGAGGAGTATTAGGTAGGAGAAATCAAGAAGGCAGCTGAGATCTAAATGAGAAAAAGACTACTATGCCTCTTCACAAAATTCAGATGAATTAGATTACTACAAAAATTTATGTTTCAGCTTGAGTTTTTGTTTGGTTGTTTGTTCTTTAATTGACACATAATAATTGTACATGTTTATAAGGAACAGTGTGATATTTTGATACATGTATAAAATGTGTAATGATCAAATAGGTGTAATTAGCATATGCATCACCTCAAACATTCATCCTTTCTTTGTGGTGACAACATTCAAAATCCTCACTTTTAGCAGATTTGAAATATACAATAAATTGTTGTTAACTATAGTCACCCTACTGTGCTATAGAACATGAGCATTTACTGCTCTTATCAAACTATAATTTTGTAACAATTAATTATCCCCTCCCTACCTCTTGCTCCCCCCTACGTTTTCCAGCCTCTCCAGCCTCTTCTAAATGCTATTCTATATTCCACTGTCATATTTCCACATAAAGACTTTTGCAGAATTAACCCTGAGAAACAAACAAAAAAAGTCAAAGGAAATATTGAAAAGATTCATCTGGAAATGAATTATTAATACCAAATAACATGATACAAATTAATTACACTTCCAGAGTAAGGTGGAAGGAGCAGGATGAAACAATGAAGAAGCCTTGGCTTTGGAGCCACATTGATCTTCAGTTATCTTGTGTTAGTTCTCTCATGGAAAATGGGATTAGGACATTTGCTTCTCAATTAAGGTATGAATTAAATGAACTAAAATATAGTGCCTAGGAAAATCTTAGCGTGCCTGCAAGAAAACACAATATTTTATTTTTGTTATCAATATTTGTTCAAAAACTACTATGCAATAGATGATTACAAAAATCATACCACAGAAGTACCAGGGAATGTCAGGCAGTGAATGCCATCCTCAGAGCTTATTCTTCCTAAGAAAAGCTTCTACTCAGCTCTGCAGACCAACTTTGGAATTGGTACTTGTGCCACACTGGCTTACAGAGTCTGCAGAGCAACATGTTAGCTCAGAAATGCAGTGTTATCCTATATGCTCATCATTATTCTGCTTTTTTCTTTCTTTCATTTTTTTTTCTTTTTTTCTCAAGGAGATGATAGGAAAGTTTCTGGAGGATACAGAGCAGATGGAATGTGACCACGTGACTCAAAGGTGCAGAATCTAGGGAAGGCCAGAAATGAATATATGACTAGAAAGGGAGCTGGCAAAAAAAAAAAAATGTGTGTGTAGGGGAGATCTGGATCATGTCTATGTTTCCCGACCACTGCTTTACTTTCTAAGCTGCCCAGTGCTGATCGGGGGGCCACCATGCTATGGTA
>RJWT010016600.1:0-19791 GCA_004365215.1 Cuniculus paca | reverse complement strand
CAATGATCCGCCTGTCTCAGCCTCCCGAGTGCTGGGATTACAGGCGTGTGCCACCATGCCCAGCTCCTCCTCAGTTGCTCTTTATCATGAAAGTATCATATTTGTCCCTCAATTTTGACAGATAGTTTTGTGGGGTGCATCAGTCTGGGTTGGAGGTTGTTTTCCTTTAGAACTTGAAATACTTTACCCCAGCTTTCCTTGACTTGAGGATTTGTGTTGAGAAGTCAGCTGTTATTCTAATGGACTTTCATTTATAGGGGATTTGTTTCTTTTCTCAGCAGCTTTTAAAATTGTGTTCTTAGGTTGAATTTCTGGACTCTTGACTGTGATATGCCTGACTATAGATTTTTTTTGATCATGGCTATTTGGAGTTCTGTATGCCTCATTTATCTTCATGTCAAATTATATTTTCCTGTCAGGAAAGTTTTCTTCCATTATGTCTGTGGACAGTTTTTTAAAATATATTTTATGCTAGCTCCTGCTTTTTCACTGACTCCAAACTTAAGTTATTCTTCTTTTCCTAAACTAGCAGTTGCTGGATTGATTTCTCATGGTCTCTGGCTATTTTAAAGAAATCTTTCTTTTCATTATTGCTAACCACAAGCCTGTCTTCTACATCTGAGATTCTGTCCTCATATTGGCTCATTCTGCTGTGGATATTTTCAATGGAATTTTTATTCTTCTGGGTATCTACTTGAATCTGTCTTATGGATTTCATTTCTTTCCTATGTTAGGCATTCATGGCTTCCATGATATTTTTAAGCTCCTCTCTTTTTTATTTGTATCTGCTCTAGGTCACTAAGCATGGTTTTCACTATGGACACCATCTCTGCACTTATCTGAGAAATTATTTCTGATTTGATATTTTTTGCAAGAGCCTCATTCAATTGCTTTATTGTTACCACTTCAGAGAGGCCAGGTGGGTGTCTTTCAGATTGTCCCATCTCATGGCCCCCTCGTGAACTGAATGTCTGGGGTTGCATCTTATTTAAGTGTTGGACTTTTCAAATAGAAACTTGGTTGCACAGGAAATGGTTCCAAGAATCAATAAGTGGGATCATATTAAATTAAAGCTTTTGCATAACAACAGAGTGAAAAGACAACCTACAAAATATGAAAAATGTTTGACAGCAATTCCTCAAATAGAAGACCCATATCTAGAATATATCAAGAATTCAGAAAAAATATTAAATCTCCCAAAATAAAACGTCCAAACAAAAAATATGCAGGCCATATGAATAGACAATTCACTGAAGAAGAAGTACAAATGGCTAATAAATACATGAAGAAATACTCAACATCACTGGTCAGTGTACCTTGACTTAGTACATTGTCTTATATGTTTTATGTGTTTGTTTGGTCAGTTAGTCTCGTTTTCAATTTGTATATACAGTAATTAACTTTATTACATCTTCTAAAATGAATAAATGAGTTTTATGCTCGAAAAAGAAAAGGGGAGTAACAGGAAGGAGAAAAAGAATTAAACTGTGTTATGTACATGTACCAATTCCCTACAATGAGTGTGATCTTTATGTATGCAACCATTTATTAATAAAAGTTAAAAAAAATCAGGATTCCATCTTACCTCAGAACAAATGACCTTCATCAAGAAGTCATATAATAGCAAATGTTGAAGTTGTGGAGAGAAGGTAACCTTATTTGTTGTTGGTGGGACTACAGATTGGTACAACCACTATGAAAATCAGTATAAAGATTTATAAAGAAAATAAAATTGAAATTTCATATGATGCAGATATTTTACTTTTATATCTCTTCCTGAAAGAATTGAAGACATCATACTACAGAATTACATGCATACCCTATATTTACAGCAGCACAATTCATAACACCTAAATCTGGGCAGTGGCCAAATAGCCATAAAGAGATGAATGGATAAAGAAAATATGGTATTTACATAGCATAGAGTACCACTCTGCCATAAAGAAAGATAAACTTGAGTTGTGTGTAGGAAAATGGATGTAAGCTCAAACTATAAAATTAAGGGAAATAAATCAGACACACAAGCTTAAAAATCACATTATTTCTCTTATATGAGAAACCCAGAGTAAAAATAAGAAGCAACATAAAAGCATATAGGAGAAGACTGTGAAAGAGAATGAGAACTAAGCAACCTAAAGAAACTTTTTTTCCTTTAAAGAGAATAAAACCAAACAAAATAAAACAGAATAAAGCCAATCAGAACAAAACAATGAAGGTGATGTAGGACTTCAAAACAAGATAATAGAAAATCAACAATGGCTACCATAATGCCTCTTGTTTTCTTCAAAATAGCTGTCCATACCTTAATACATAATAAAATCAAACAAAACAAAGCATAATAAAGTCAATCAAAACAAAACAAAACAAAACAAAACAAGGAAAGCATTATAGGACTTCAAAACAAGAAAATACGATAACAATGGCTAATTTAATATGTGTTGCTATTTTCAAAATCACTGACCATACTATCAGACATAATAAAATCAAACAAAACAAGACAGAATAAAACCAAACCTAACAAAACAATGAAAACAATATAGGAATTCAAAACTAGATAATAGAAAATTAACAATGGTTGCCATGTTTGCTTTTTAGATGTTTCATCTCCTATCACTTTCACAATATCTATTATACATTTCGATCCCACTAACTCCTTCAGTATTTTATGCTAGCGAGATAACATGATGTTCACCCATATGAGTCTGAACCATTTCACCCATGAATATGATCTCAGGTTGCATCCATTTACTTACAAGAGGCTTGAGATTATCCTTCTTTATAGCTAAGTAGCTTTCCAGTGTATAAAAGTATCATATCTTTCTTACTCCTTCTGCCATTGATGGGCAAGCTACCCCTGCTTTTTTCTGGTTTTCTGTCATGTGGAACACTGTTTTCACTCCTTTGACTTTTGGTCTATGAATTTCCTGTTGAGTTAAATGTGTTTCTTGTATACAGCATATTGATGGGTTGTATTTCCTGATCCCCTGTCCCAGTATTTCCTTTTATTGGTGAATTGATGCCTTCTACATCAATTGTTACAACTGGCATGCATTGGCTCATCTCTGCTATGCTATTCTCCTGCTGTTGGACCCTCACTTTTCCCCTCCATTCAATTGCCTGCTCTGTTTGGCAATCCTCCTCTGCTGCTGTTACTGGAACTGTGGTCATTTTATTTCTCTCTATGATATCCTTCAGCACTCTTTGTAGGGTTGCTTTGGTGGTCATGAATTTCTTCAGTTGTTTATTATCATGAAAGTATCTTAGTTTTCCATCAATTTTGAAAGATACTTTTTAGGGAACATCCATCTGGATTGGAAATTGTTTTCTTTCAGGATTTGAAACACTTCACTCCAAGTTCTTCTCGACTTTATGGTCTGTGTTGAGAAGTCTGCTGTGATTTTGATTGATTTTCCTTTATAGGTGATCTGTTTCTTTTCTCTAATAGCATTTAATATTCTGCTCTTGTGCTGAATTTCTAGGATCTTGATTATTATATGTATGGGTGTAGATGTATTTTGGTTATGGCTAGTTGGAGTTGTATATGCCTCACTTATCTGTATGCCAGGTTCTTTTCCCATGTTTGAAAAGTTTTCTCCTATTACTTCTGTAAATAGTTTGTTTATCATTTGCATTGACTCTTTTTTTGCTGACACCAATCAGTCTTAAATTATTTTTCTTTGTGTCATCTTGCAGCTGTTGAATTATTATTTCCTGGTTTCTTATTTTTAAGAGATCTTTCCTTTCATGATTGCTAGCTGCAATCCTGTCTTCAAGGTCTGAAAGTCTGTCTTCAGTCTCTTCCAACTGGTTTTGCCAGCTTTTGATGGAGCTTTTACTTTACTGAATGTCTCTTTGAATCTGTTTCATGCATTGTAATTTCTTCCTATATTGTTCATTCAAGGTTTCTATCATTTTCCTGTGCTCCTCTTTTTCATGTATGTCTTCTTTAGATAAGCTCAGCAATTCTTTCATTATGTCTGTGATTTCTTCTTTTACCTGAGATATTATTTCTTATCTGATCACTTTTACAGCCTCATGAAATTGTTTCTTTACTTCAGTTGCTATTCTTTTAGAGATTTCAGGTGTGTGACTTCCATTTCTTCCATGTCTATATCTGCCAGATTTGTTCTGTGTGGGCTGGAGGTCTGAGATAACCTTTTGCTCCTTAATCTTGACAGTTTCCTGAGTTTCTCCTGACAAGCTGGTTGTGAGGTCCCAGGTGCTTCCTACATTGGCTTACCCTCTGTGGTATAGGGGAATGGGCCAAGCATCTGGGTTTCTCTGAATCCAGATTCCTGGAAAGGCAGTAGGGTATGGGGCTAGCTTCTCCAGACCTGAACAGCGATACTGAGGCTTCCCCAACGTCCATGGATGTGTGGCAGCAGTGATGCTTCTTCTGTCAGCCTGTATGGGTACACCAGTACTACCCCAATGGTGGCAGGTGCATAGGGACATGTTTGTCTGATTTCTCCTGGCCTATGCTGGTTGCCCACAGGAAGCAAACATTCCAATGGTAGCCTGAAAGTGCATGGGGCATATCTGGATGTTTATCCATGCCTGCACTGGATACCTGAGGTAAACAAGCATCCTGATGGCAGCAAGCACACAGGAGCAGTTCTGGCTGTTTCTCTTTGCCTGCGCTGGCTGCCCAGAGGAAGCAAGTGTCCCTATGGTGGCAGGCATGCAGGAACATGTCTGCTGTTTCTCCCTGAAGACACTGGTTACCTGAGGGATGCAAGTATCCTGATGGTGGCAGGTGTTCAGGGGCAGATCTGACTGTTTTCCTTGCCAGTGCTGGCTGCCCACAGGAAGCAAGCATCCCCGAGGTGGCAGGCATGCAGGCTCCATAGAAACTTCTGATTTCTTAGGAGCACTGAGGAGAGGTGGAATGTATACAAAAGTTCAAATACTTGTGTTTTAACATTACTTTCTCACAGAATTGTATTTTGGTCATTTCATTACTTTAAGTTGACAGTCTTTCAAAATGAGAATTATATGTGTTGAGTCTTAAGACACCTTCTAGTTCAACTATCACATTTTTTAAAAAATGTAAATGTTTCTTTATGAATTGGTCTCAGTTATCCATCTTGACATAGATAAAGTTGCCCAGTCTCTGTAGTCTTGAGATTTGTTTATAAGGCAGTGTCTATTCTCCTTTGGCACACGTGTTTGATGCTTTGCAGGCACCCCATGGATACTCAGAAGTACTAATTAAGTTGAATGCTGATAGCCCCAAAACTTCCCTGATGATTACACTTGACAGAAATGAGTTATATGATGATATGATTGCATTTCAGTTGTCATGCAATTGAATTTCTAAACGAGAGGAGAGAGCTCTTGCAAAAGTGTATTTTGGTTTCCAAAAAGAAAACAAAACAAAAGAATGACAACGAGTTATACATTGATCCTTTCCTGTGTAGCTGGCATATCTCAGAACATAGATAATTTGGTCTGTGTTCAGGGAGATTCTCCTCTTTTGCTGAATTTGGCCCATCTAAACTTCTCATTCAAGCATTTGTAAGTGCAACTCTCCCATGTAAATCCATGTCAGACATGAATAACTGAGTGCTGCGTTTGTATTTTCACTCTATTGAAATAGAGTGGTTAAGTCACAGCACAGCAAGCACTAGCTCTCCTTGCCACTTAGACATGTTTTTCCCTAATGAAGAATAATAATGAGGCAATGCACACTGAGGGTGATACAAATGCAACATCATTTTACACTTTTAAATTGATGAAATGATTAAAGATGTTTTTGAACCGGTGTCTGTGTCAGGTGATGTGGTCAAATGTTTGATACAAAAAGTTTGAACCTATAGTATTAGTAGCATGGCTAGAGGTCACTTTTTAATGATCTGCAAATTTCCACTGATGTGAGGCATGGAAATTAATGCTCACCTACTATTTACAAAAATTCTTTCATTTAAAGCTTTGGGACTTGTTTTTGCTGAGAAAGATATTTGTAGCAGTAATTAAGAAATATGTTTGAATTGTGCTGATAATTAGCCTAATTGGTATGAAAATATTCATGAATACTTAGAGTAAATTGTCTCATCTGAGATTTAAAAGCAACACACTTTTCAAAATGGGAAGCTGAAGTAGGTAAATAAATTTTCAAAAATAAAGACCCTGCTACCTATAGGTAGGTTACATTCAGGAGTGTTGTTTGTGGGTTTGTTTATCTTAATTCAGGTAATCTGATGATCTCATAATATTTATACCTAGGACTAAATTAAGGTTCAGAATACAGAAAATACACTTGAATTACTTGAACTTGGAGATGAAGTCTTCACTACTTAGATGTAAACACTAAAAGCTCTCTAAAGATCCCTAGGTTAACAGTCTCTAGCTGAAAAATCATGTTTAAAACAATTCAGGGTGGGTTCATGAGGATCTCCCTGGGACTAGTGGTTTTCCAAAGGTGCCATAGGAATGCCTGCGATACATGTGAAAATGTGTGTTCCAGGATTTGGTGTGTAGCACGTCTGGGAGAAGGACCTGAGAATCTCTTTTTAAAATGTGTTCATTGGGTGACTCTTTTAAATCCACTTTAATTTTGAGATCATCACTGCTCTAACTTGACCAAATTTTACACATCTCAAGCAGAGGAATAGAAGGTAACTAAAGGAAGAGACATCAAAACCAAAAGTATAGATTACTTTTCTAAAGAATAGTAGAGAATAGGCAAAAATGGATGGCCTCAAATCACATGTATTTGCCTTTGGAAGATGTCCCAACTCTGGTAGCAGATTTACCATTATAACTTAGTTTTGATTGGGATAATAATAAATAATAATGTTTTCATTTCCAAAATATACAATCAAGAATGTATGTGGGTAGAGAAATAGTGCTGCATTATAGGGGATGACAAAAGAAAGCAATTTTGGGATTAATGTTTGCCACAGAAAACCCACAGAGTGAACAACACAAATAAAGAAGGGTCATGGGTGACTGTTTATGAGTTATGCTTTCTACAACACATACCTTTACCAAGCAAGCTTGCTGTTTTACTGGTGCCCATAGCAATGTGCCTTTTGGAATTGTAGCAATAAATGGAATACATCTTAGTTACTTTTCTCTAGTTGCTGGGACAAAATACCCAACACCCAAAATCAAGGGAAGAAAGGTTTATTTATCTCAGTTTGTGAGGGTACTAGTCCATAATCAACTGGCTCCAAGGCAGGGTGGCAGTGCAGAGGGGCAATAGTTCAAGGTGGCAGAAGACAGCAAGAGCAGCAAAGTAAAAAGGGGAAAGAGCCTGCCTCTTTTCCTTCTTTATATTATCGGCCGACTACCACTCCATAGGGCAGGTGTAGCACTCACATCATCTCTATGCCCTTCTCTTGCACAGGATGAGGATACTTACAAAGTGAGGACCCTGGCCCCATGCTGAGTCACTTAGTTAAACTTCTAAACTTCTCAAGTTGACACAATGTATCAGCCATTACAATCCACCCCTTGTCAACTTGGCAAACAGACATATTTCTTTAAATCAGTTTCCCAATACGAAGACATGCTTATTCTTATCATTTCACAACTTGAACATTGTAACATAGGTTTAATAATCCTTAAGAACCAGTATTAAGTCTATCAACATTATATTACACTAGAACCATAACATTTTGGCCTGGTCCCCAAAGACTCATGCACATCCCTTTATTGAAAAGCATTTAGTTCATCTCCAAGAGGTGCCAAAATTCTAACAGTTTCGGCATTGCTGAGAAGTCCATGTCCCAGGTCTCTGAGATTTAAGACAAACTCTTAGTTGCAAGCCCCTGTACAAATGAAAACTTAAACACTTGCAGAGTTCAATGGCACAAGATAAACAGTTTCATTCCAAAAGTTACAAATGGGGGAATACAAAGGTTTGGGACCAAAGTAAGTCAAAATCAGTAGGGCAAACATTAAGCCCTATAGTTCTACATGCAGCATTTGAGGCAATCTGTGACAAGTTTAGAGTTGTGAGCTCCAAAGGGCTTGAGTGACTCCACTCCTACACTGTATCAAGCATTATAAAAATGCAATAAAATTTCATGAGGAACAAGTGATATGTGGTAGTGACTTTTTAAAAATAATAAACATTGAATTTTATGCTACATGTATGTGCGTTTCAGTTGTAGATGTGTTCTGTGAACATAATGTGAAATTTGAATTTTTTATGACAACTATTTTGAACTTCTAATCTGTTTTTCCATTTCACAGATTACAATTACTTAAGCTGTACCCATTCATTTGGGCAAAACAAATGTTAAGGAATTTGGAAATGGAAATGGTCACAATACTAGTCCTATTATTCTATTTATATTATTGCTTTAAATTTTGTGAAGAGTATTATGATGTACATTATGCTTACATATACTACTTTGTATTAGTGATCCTAACCCAACTCTGATGTGGGCAGGGATGGTCACTTCACTTGTAGATATTCTCTACTCTCGTGAATGGATGAGGAGTTTGAGCCTAAATATATTAAGTAGTGCCCAAAGATAAACAGTAACTTTAGGAGTCAATGTCTCCTAATTCTAAAATCAGCAGTCTCCATTGCACTAAATTTCTGTTAACTAGCTAAATAACAAAGGGAAGGTCATGTTTCCCCTCTGTTTCACTTCTTGGTGTTCTAGACTACAATATAATTTCTAGCCAAATGCCTATGTAAAATTTTATTGAACAAAATGGCTTATGTGAGAGTTGCAATTTGGAATCAATTATAAGTGCATTTATAGAGATACTGAAAATACACTTGGGTTTCAATTGAAGCAAGTATTGTTTAGGAAATTCTGATAAAGGCACAATAATAACATGGTTATAGCCTGTGACTTTTTATACTGATGAATGTTAGGAATTGGCTTGTTGTGGGCTTCTTGTAATCTCTCTCATTCTTTCTTAGTCCCCTCCATACCATGGAATTTTAATAATTCACATGCATTATAGACTAGGAGAGTAAGAGATAGCTTAAATTCAGAAAGAAGCAGATATCTATTTGGCTAATGAGAGTCAGGTCAAGCCTTAAAAATAAGTCCTTTGACTCTATGACCAGTGTTTCAGAAGGAACTTCAAGATAATATTTAGTATTTTCCTTATTACCATGTACAGTCATTCTGTGGGCTCCAAGCATTTGCTGGACACATTGGAAGCAAGGTATTGTAGCATGTGTTCTGTTCTGAAGGCATGCACAAACTATTACAGAAAATAGAATAAAGAAAGTGACAGTCTTATTGGTTCTACTAATGCTTAGGAAAAGAGTGTATTTTACTTTTTTAACAATTAATTGACATTATAAGTGTACATATTTATGGGGTGCACTATGATATTTCAATGCATGTAGGCATTCCATAATGAATCAGAACAACTATTATTTCCATCTCATTTAACATTTATCATTTGTTTATGTCGTGTCCTCAATTCTTTCCTCTTCTAGTTCTTTATAAAATACATAATAAATTATTGTAAACTATACTAGTAATCCTACTGTAACTTTAAAACTTACTCCTCCTAACTGTAGTTTGGTAGCTGTTACCCTATCTCCTTCCATTTCTTCCCTTCTACCCTTCCTAGCCTCTGCAATCACTATCCTGCTTGGACAGAGACTTTTCTATCCACTCTTGCAGAAAAGCCTTCCATGGTTTCCCAACTAATTGGAAAGAAGCTAATGTCTTGGTGCAGCAACTAAGCTTGTGTAAAGTAGCTGGAAGTCTTCAGTTCAAAAGTTGTAATGTACTCATTACTGATCCTTCTAAATGTTAGGAAGGTCAGTTGGGTCTTCTTTTCTGCTAATTGTATTTCTCTTCTGTGAACTCTTCTATTTATTGTCATCTCAGGACAATAACCTGACATTTTGAGTATACTCAAATCAATTTTAGTTCTTTTAAAATTAAAGGTTTCATGTTAAAAATAAAGGTTCCATGATGATGTAAGTATGTACAAAACAGGTTAGCTTGGGCCTGTACCAGGTTTGAAAGTTAAACAGTTTTATTTATCGAGTTTTGTTTTGCATGAAATATGGAACTATAAAAGCACAAGGTAAACAGATTTATTTTTAATTTGTGTATATGACATCTTATCAAGCTTTAGAATAGGCTGAGTGATTCTGTGGTTTGGGGTTAAATGTACATCTGTTTTCTCTGTTTTGAGACCACAGCTCATAAAAATTCATTTTCAACAGATGTTTGTAAAGGAAGACAGAGCTACCTTATTTGGATTAATACACATTCATGAGGAACATGGTATTTTCTGATAAAATTAAATCATTCCATAAATCCTACCACAAAGTAATCTGAAATTTCTTTAAAATGTACTAACATATGAGGAACAAGTAGCTTGAACATAGCTCCTCCATCTCCTATTTGGGTTCATGGTCTTCATATTTTCCACGTATCACCTCTGATAACTTCATCAGGGAGATGAGACACAGTTATGGTCTAAGAGATTTAAACATAGATCTCTTTCCTTGATTCTGGAGATGCAATTATGCTACAGATGTTTTCAGGTACTTTAAAAACATAAGTCTCAATCCTTGGTAAAGGATTCATTTTGTAAAAGCCTTTCTGTTAGTAGGGTTTAAGGAGTTAAACATTTACAGATTTTCCTTCATTCTTCTAATGTTCAAACCCTAGCTCTTGCCCCGTGTTTAATACAAGTCTGCCAAAAGCCCATAAGCTGAAGGCTTGGTTGCCAGTGCTATTGGGAGGTGGTAGAACATGTAAGGTGAGGAGCCTAGTAGAAAAAATGAGGTCACTGGGAATGTGCCCTTGAAGGAGATACAGAAGCCTGATCCTTTCCTTTCTTTCACTTAGCTTCCCAGCATCTATGGTGCAAACAGCTCCTTCATATTCTCCTACCATGAAGCACTGCCTTGCACAGGCCCAAAAGCAAGAGACCAATTGATTATGGACTGAAACCATTGAAGCCATGAGCCAAAATAGACCCTTCTGCTATGTCATTATCCCAGGAATTTTGTTTATCTTAAGTCTGCAAATGGAAAGGCCATTGGATTTGTGTCAGGATGTCTTGCTTCAGCTCTGCACCTCAGAGGAGGTGTAGACTCAGGCAGAAGAAATATCTGGAAACCTCAGTTTTCTAATGGTTCAGGTCAGGGGAAGACTGGTTCCTGCCATTACAGTTTGATGTTCTAGGATCGTATATGGGATTATTGCTGTCTTCAGATAAATGATTGGTTTTTTTCTCCTATCATAGAGCTATTTTTAGTAAGAGGTACTGAGACTGCCACACACCAAATCATGTGTAGGATCAGTTTGAGTTTTAGAGAAAACTATGTTTCATTCTATTTCTTGAAGAAACTTCTTTCATAGAGTTTAAGGGAAGAAGCTAATCAAATTACTTTTGTGTGAAAATGACTTTGAGACTGTAACAGAAAATAGAAATTTCTATGTGTTTCTATCTGCTCTTCCATTGTTATTGATAGCATAGAGATGAATGTGAATCTATAAATGGCACAAATATTTACTTTTCACAATTCAGTAAGGGTTTCCAAAACTGTATTTGTCAACATTTAAAGTTTTTATATTACCTTATCATTTAAAGAATCTATTTTTAGAAGATCATGACACTTTGTGTGTGTGTGTGTGTGTGTGTGTGTGTGTGTGTGTGTGTTACTGGGGATGAAATCCAGGGTACTCTACCACTGAGGTATATCCACACCCCTTTATACTTTTATTGTGAGACAGGGCTAAGTTATCCAGGCAGTACTTCAACTTACCCTCCTCCCTCAGGTTTCCAGGTGCTGGAATTACAGTTGTGAGCAACTTCACCTGGCAATGATCTAATATTTCTTAATAAATCCATTGAGGCATGTTAAACAACAATGCCTGAGAAATTCCTTTAAATGTCTCTGACAAAACAAACAAACAAACAAACAAACAAAAAACATGAAATATTAAGATAACAGTAAAAAGTACAACTTATTCTTTAATTAAAAAAAATAGTTCTGACATAAAGATGAGAGCCCTGTCAATTGGAGGTTCCAGTTGATTTATTCCAGATCAGTTTTGTTGCTTTATTTACGGGTGGAAAAAGGGATATGACTAATTTAGATCTACATGATTTAGCAATGGAAAAATTCACCCAGTGTGAGGGGCAATTTTGAGAGCCAACAGAATGGTAAAATGTGATTTAAAAGCAACATCCATAGGCATGGAAATAGTGTGCTATCTAGATTACTCACTTTTAGCCTTATTTGGGTATAAGATAATCTTCCTCATAATTCATATAGATACCATGGAAAAGAAGTAATTTCAATAGGATTTCCTAAGAACTTTAGTACAATGGAACATACTAATAGTACCTTCTTTCTTAAAATTTGACCTCCTCTGCTTTCTTGACTATTAGATGCTTTGTAAAACAAACAGTTACAAAGTACTGCACAGTCATAAATGCTCCTATGCTAATTGTCCCTGGGAGTTAACTATTGTACTGTGATAAATCTAATACTTATGATCTTAGTTTTATAATATTTGGTGGAAGGATTTTTACAAAGCACAGGAATGAATTTTCTCCTCTTTCCTTGTGTTACGGTTTAGATCTAAGGGTCCCCCCAAAGTCTCATGTTTTTGGAAGATGATTTGATCAGAGGGGAAATATATTCATCACAGGATTTATCCACTGGTAACTTCAGTAGCTGAATGTGCTAATAAGAGTTGGATGCTTGTTGAAAGTAAGTCAGTGGGAACACAGGAAATAGGTGACCTGGATGGGTGGACAGTATTCTTGTCCCTCCCTGGATGTAGGTCACTAGGGGAATAGAAGGTAAGTGATCCAGAAGGGTGTATTCTTGTCTCTGTCTCACTCTTTCTTGCCTGCTTCTAGTCTGCCACAGGATGAGCAGTTTCCTTTGCCATGTCCTTCTATCATGGGTTTCTTCCTTGGATCCAGCCAACTGTGAACTAAACTGCAAGCCAAAATAAGCCTCTCTTCTAAGTTGCAGGTGTCAGATATTTTGTCCTAGAAACAATAAAGTGATCAATACAGGAAATTGGTACCGTATTTCAAGAGTTGTGGAGTCAGGGAGGCTTCCATCCAGATTTTAAAGAAAGACCTGGAAGACCAGGCAAGGAACTTGAGAGGGCAGTACATAAAGCTATGAGAGTAAAGCTACAAGTTCAATGGAGATCCCAAGAAGTCAGAGATGTCAGGAACAAAGAATGTCTGCTGAGGAAAGCTACACCCATGAGTAAAGCCAGCCCATGAGCAAGGGACTGTAGGTTGCAAGCAGAAAGGCCATAGGGGTGGGGCTTCTCAAGCCCTTTGAAATGTACCACTGTGTGCCTTGGCCCATAGATAGGGAGCTACTGGACTTAATGTTTGCCCTGCTGAGTTTCAACTTTTCTTTGATTTATTTTTTTTTCCTCTTCATTTAGAATAGTAGTGTTTGCCCTGTGCCATTGTGCCTGGAGATTGTATAGCTGGTTTTTTATTTTTACAGAGGTTCACAGCTAAGAGTTTGGCTTGGGTCTCAGAAGAGACTTGACTCAAACTTTTAAAAGATACTGGAACTGTTGAGACTTTGTGAAGGGATTGTTGCATTTCTGGTTGTACACAGGGCAGTTGTATTATGTTAAGTGAAATTATGAACTTGGGCTTATCTTCATTTGAAAATTAAGCATGGTTTAAGGATATGTGCCTGGGTAGCAAGTTGAAAAGAGGTGAGATGTAACAGTTAGAATGGAATTTCAACTTGATTAGTTTTGGGGCCTTCCCTGGAAATTGGTAGAACACACTTCTAGGTGTGCCTAGGTGGGTCATAGGAGTACAGCATTGGAGTCTATGTCTGGTTTCTCACCCTTTCCTCACTGTCACTGTTCCCCTCCTCTGCTTCCTGGCTATGATGAGCTGAGCAGCTTTATTCCTCCACATCTTTCTGCCATGATGTTTCTGCCTGGGAGCCAACCAGTCACTGACTGAATCCTTGAGCAAATAAAACCTCTCTTTTAAATTGTCAGTGTTGGGCGTTATGTCTCAGTGAAAGAAATACTGACTAATCCACCTCATCTACCCAGTTCTTTCTCTCCTCCCAACTCCAAACATTATTACTGAGTGGTATTTCTTCCTTATTTTTAGGCTTCCTTCCATGTGGTAGGGGGGCAGAATATGACCTTACTACCTTTGCTTGCCCATTTCAGGAGGACTGACCCCTTGTTTGATTGATGAGTTTGGCCAGAATAAATTAGGCATGTTGGCATATAGTCCTTCATTATGCCTCATGGGAGGCAGCTGCCCACAGGCCATGCATGCTGTCCTCTTCCCACCAAAGGTTTTCTGCTCCTTTGGATGTGTGTCAAGAGGGAGCTCAGGCCTATTCAGAAGTGCTCATGACTGGGTGAGTTAGGTTTGTCTAATATAGTTCAATGTTGGAAATCTCTGCTACAAGGCACATCTGCCTACTCAGCTTTCTTATTAACAAATGACCCCATCTACTTACTCTTTTATCTTGCTTTTTAACTTCATATTCAAGTGGGAACAGCAGTACTTTTGACACCAACAAATACCAAAAGCATGGTACTTACATTGATTCTCTTCATGTGAATCTGTTCCCGAACTAATATTTCATTAGGTTTAAATAAGCACAAGAATTTAGAAAATTAATGAAGGTGTTGAATTAGGCTTACATTCACACTATTAATTAGAACATTTTAGCATCCTCTTTCAAAGTGCTAACTTCCCCTTTTGAAAACAACAATTTATTTGCTCAATTCAGATGCAAGCAAAGAAGTTTGCACCACCAAATTTTAGTGTTTGATTTACTGTTACATGTTTCTGACCATGGCTTAGCTTTAATCTGTACAAGAAAGTATGGAAAAAATATGCAGAGAAAAAGTTGCCAAAGTCTAGCCTGTTTTTCTTTTTTCACAGATTTCAATCAGATAAACTGTAGTTGGCCAGATGTGGTGGCACATGCCTGTAATCCCAGCACTTGGGAGACTGAGGCAGAGGGATCACTGTGAGTTCAAGGCCAGTCTGAACTACACAGTTAAGACCTTGTCCCAAACATGCCCCCCAAGAAAAAGATAGCAGTAGACAGGAATGACATAGTCCACTAAACTTTAGGATTTTTCATATCAAAATACACTGAAAGAACACCAAAGTAGAAAGCAAGAGAGATATTTGAGAATCATGTTGGTATATATGCTCTACCTTTGATTCAATCAAATTATGAATTAAAACTGTCTTTACACATTTATGTACGTTAAGGAGGTTAGTGTGTTATTTTGGCAATATTTTTGAATGCTTGCTTTGTACAATTTTGACTTCTCTACTGTTTCCTAAGAGTATGTGGGGTGGAGATACAGAATGTATCTGTTCATCCAGTTGAGAGGAGAATTTTCAACACTCTATACTCTGGGAGTATTTTCTTTGCTATTTCTTCCCTTTCCTGATGGACTCCACATTTTAGCAAATGCAGCTTTGATCTTTCTGTTTTCCCTATTTAGAAGGAGGCAGTTGTTAAAATTTCACAGATAGAGTACAATCAAATATGAATTTTCCTTAATCTTGAACTCCAGGGTTTTACAATGTTTAGAGAAACATGAATTATCAATGTTCTCATTAGCCAAACTAAACCTTGTGAGCTGATTATCTGCAATATTCTGTGGACATGGATGGTATTTTAAAGCTAGAATCTTATATATCCTGTAGGTCAGTTATAGTTATGCTTGTCTTTTGATAATCCACCCTTTTCTGATAGATATATACTTTTATTTATAAGGAAATGTATTTACTTTAGCTAAATGTGTGTATACATTGCAGTCTCATATACCATTCAAAGTAAAGCAGAACAAAACAAAAACAAAAATAGAGATTTTGGAAATATCTAGGAGATCAGTAGATTAGACACCAAAATTTGTATTTGGGAAAAATACCTGAGAAATAGGATATTTGAGTTGCCCAAATTTGTTGGTAGCCGATTCAGGATTGGAAACCTAGAATTCTGATTTAATTCTGTGTGCTTTTCATTATGTTGCATTTAACAGAAAGAGAAGCCTGAGCTATTCAAAAATATGTTTGACCCAGTGACTTACTTAGTTTTCTCACTGCAGAGGGAAAATACCCAACACCCACAAGTTAAAGGAGGAAAGATTTATTTAGCTCACAGATTACAGAGGTTTTAGTCCATAATTGACTGGCTCCAAGGCAGGGTGGTGTGGCTGTCAGGCATTGCAGAAAGAAAACATTTCATGGCAGGCACAAGATAGCAAAGCAACAGGGGAGGACCACGGCTCTTTCTATGCCTTATAGTAGCACTCACATCCTTAATCCTACTGCCCTTGAGCCTAGCATTCTACCATGATTCAATTCCAGTGTCAATTCCAATACTCTAGATCCAACTATCTCTGAAAAAACCCCACCTATGGCTGAATAAGGCTGTAGGAGGACATCTAGGCACAAGTCATAAAATCCAGGATAAAAGATTCTTAAGGTTTTCACTTACTGCTTTTCATACTTACTTATTCAAGTTAGGAGCGCATTGAACAAGTCTGAAGTCAGAAGTGAAATATAGCTTTTGTCTTCCAGAGGAAGAAAAATATCTTTCCCTACCCATTTCTTGGTTTATGGCTAAGATTCCTATGCCAAATGACAGGTTAACCAGAGAAAAACATACAAATTTATTTACCGCAGATTTTATATGGCATAGGAGCATTTGTAAAGGAGAGAAGGTCAAAGGAAACAGGTAGATTTGTGTACTTTTATGAAAGGTTTGATAAGACTAACCTTGGAGAAATGATTGGATAGAGCAATTCGAACCAATGGTAATAAAGTGTGCAAATTTAGGAAGCCTTGTTCAGAGTCTTCCTGATGTCTCTTTAACTTCTTTCCCCCAGGGATAGAGAGGGCACGTCTTGAATGAGGTTTTAGGACTTACATATGGAGAGGAGGGCTAAGGAATAGTGGAGAGGGAATTCCTGTTTTGGCTGTCTTCCCATGTTTCTTGGTGCCATATTTTATGGTAGCATATCTTGAACCTTACTAGTTTACTAAAAATTGAAATATATAATTCTTCTTTTGAACTTTTATTATTTTTGTGTTCTTTTGAAACATTTAAACCTAATGGTTTAATTTTTCTATAGGTTTTCAGTGTTTAAGTATGGAAAATAATGGGCCAGAGTTTGTGGCTCTGCCACTAATAACTAATATACACTGGGGTAAATTGTTTCACCATTCAAGTAATATATGCTCGGGTAAATTGTTTCACCATTCTAAACTTTGGTTTTCTTATCTAATAAATGAAAATTACAATATTAATATTGCCAAGCTAAATGAAATCACAATGGTCTATCAAAGCAAATACTATTGGAATTTTGAACTCATTGACCTTTCTTATTGGGATTGTTTACCATGCTTGGCCCAAACTTGCTAAATGCCACTAGTGACCACAGCTATTATTACAACTCAAAATGCTTTCTTAAATTCCAAAGTGAAGCAGTTTAAGAATCATTAAATTAACATCTATATCCTTCTTAGCATAGTGCTTTACATTAAATAACTACTCCTGGGTATAATTATTTTCATAACCCCAGAAAGTGCCAGAAGAAAACATTTGAGATCTTTGCAGAACTTTGATATGTTCACATTTGTACTTCTGCTATGGATTTCTGTGAACTTCTCTTGTGCTTCAGGAACTGTTTCAAGGCTGTAGAATTTGCCTACATCAGATGCGGGGATTCATTTAAGTCTCCTACTTAAAGAACTTGTTTAGTGATGAGATCTGATGGTCCAGCTTCCCTACTCTAGGTCCAACCACTGGCCACAATAGAATTTTGTAAGTAATTTATATTTTGCTGGGATTTCTTCAGAGAATCTGACCCATATACTTCTCTTTTTCATTTTGAAACCAGTATTTCTCATCTAAAGGAGTCAGGTCATTCAGTTTGACCAAGTCCATCCTTCCAGGTTTTCCCTAGGGTTATACTGCTATTCTGTCTTCCTTCTCTTGCACAAAACTATCACATGGGTTAATGCTATGTACTGGGCTCAATCTGAAGTTTTAGAGAGGACACTTGTCTTGGTTCACCAAAAATGTCAAGACTTACTCAGATTGGATGATAGTCCTACGTTCTTGTCTCACTTTGAGTTTAATGGTTTACTCCTCCCTTGAAGCTGTGACTCCTTAGCTTTTGCTTCTCCTGAGAAGGTTCTTTTCCTATCATGCTGAGCAAACTATACAGCAATTCACTTTCTTTGACCACAGCTCCTGCACTGAGCTCCTGCTCTTGTTGGAGAAGGTGTCAGTTTCACTTCCTGTCTGCAGTCTAATGAAAAAGTAGATGCTATTGACTAAAATAATTTAAATTATTTGGTTCATAATTAATTTGAAGTATACCTCAGAAAGAGAGAGAGATAAAAAAGAGAGACAGACAGAGAGAGAGAGAGAAAGTTTTGCCTTCAATTATGTAGAATTTGAGTATGGCCACCTGTGAAGATTTGACATTAAGATTGTTTTTGACAGGTTAAATATTGTAGTGAGCTAACAATTGAAATGACAGGGTAATGGAAACCCAGAACCTACCTCATGGTGCAAAATTGTGTCAGAAATGGATAACTACTTCCCCACTCTTATTATCCTGTCATAGATTTGGTGGTGAGTTTAAACAGAATGGTGAAAATGGACAACCAGTGTATTTCAAAAAGGATCATTGCTAATACTTTTTTCACTTTTTAAATTTTTCCTTTTCCCTTCCCTCTTGCTTCCACTCTTTCTTACATGACACAGTGGTTAAACGTAGTGGCTAAGAATTTGACTACAGAGTCAGATGCATCTGAATTTTAATCAAATCTCAAATATAAGTTGTATGAGCTTCCTTATCTGTGAGATAAGAGCAATAATATCTGCTTCATGAGGTGAATGTAAGAATAAAGTGAAATAATATTTGTAAAGTGCTAAACAGAATGCATCTTCATAGTGAGTGCTCAAAACTATGCTATGCAGGTAAAGTCTTGGCATTTCCAAACAGTTCAAATATTTTATAAAATGTCTATGAAAAATGAATTGGTGCTCCTTTGCCTTGAAATATGACTGGTTCATCCTTCTCTCCTCTTTCCTTTTGTCTGCACCATATTCCAAGTAAATTTACAAATTTTCTGCAGGCAAGTTACCCAAGAAGAGCAGGGTAAGTCCATGGAAGTAACAGTGAAGTACAAGATCAAGATCATTTGTTTATGACCTTGAAATGAAGCAAAGCAATACTACTCAGAGGAAATGTATGGGTAAGACATACCAACACATATTGATATCCATCTGGTATGTACTTTTATTCTGTGAAAAGTAGGTGGGATCTTTCTCACACTTTCACTTGATTTGATACTCATACTGTTTTCATAAAAATAAGATGTATGTGACATTTGATCATAGTCAGGATTCCATTTAGTGTACAAAGGGAATATGGAAAACCTATGTAGAATCTGGAGTTCTTGATGTGTTCCAAGACAGTGGACTCTATGAGGTATGGATGGTGACTCCATCTGTTTCTTTTCTATTGTGTGTTCACTACTTAGCATTTTGCCCAGTGCACTATAGCTACCAAAAACTTGAAATTTTTATATAATTATTAATATAAACATTGGCCTATAATTATTAATAATAAATAAGGATTGGCCTATAATTATGCATTTATGAGGTAGCTGGTGAAAAATATAAAGAAGACATTCAGCCAAAGGTTTCTGTTGGATTTGTCTAATAAGACTCCTTTCATGTGAACCAATTAAACTTAGGTCATTGCTCTGCCTTAAGGGAACAGCATTCAGTCATCATCAATTTGTGTGACTCTTTTCCAAAGGGTATTT
>RJWT010016599.1:0-19766 GCA_004365215.1 Cuniculus paca | reverse complement strand
GCTCCAGGCTGAGGCACTGCCAGCCACCACTTTCTTCTTTGTTTAAGTTCTTTTTATTCTCTTTGTGGGCTTCAGTTCATATTTTAGATTCTTCCTTGGTCCAGGGGACCCTCTTCCTTCCTTCTTGTCCTCTCCATGATGTTATATTCCAGCATCTGAACTGTTTCTCTCAGAGAGACTGTTTACTCTGCTGCTTACTGTTCTGCCATCTTTAGCTCCTCCAGCTATCACTTATTCATTAAGTAAATATGAACCCAAAAGCTAGAAGACCCTGTATGTCACCTGTGGACATATTTTAGGCTAATTCTAACTAGATACAATTATCCTTCACTGGAACTACTGTATGGAGGAATTCTGTAGAAAAGATGGAACTTCATTCCCTGCAATGTCACACTAGTCACTTTGTTTGATAGACTAATAGGAAGGGGAAAAGGAAATCTGAGTTTTAAACAAAAATCATCTTAAGAAGATTGTCGAGAATATCCTACAAAGAAATATTACGTGTAAATATTCTGTTAAGCATTTTGTAGAAAGTTGATCAGAAAAAACCCTAGTGCGTACACAGACTAATAAGGATAAGGATAAAATAAAGAGAAAGTGAAACTTAGAAGCAGTATCAGCTTCCCAGGGAAGTCAGTAGTTTTCAATACATGCAAATGGAAAAGACTTGGCACTGAATTGCCTTAAATAAAATTAGAGTTCTCTTAGTAAGGTAAAAGGAATTATGGATGTTAAACAGGCAAGTAGCTGTCTCTGCCACAACCCTTCAACTATACAATGGCCAAAAAATTATTTCCAACTCTCAATTATGTGCTGGGTGAGGCACTTGAAGTACTTGAAGTACTGATGTTTTGCAGATGTTCTTTTATTGATCCCAAGGAAGAAAAAGACAGTTTATAGACAGCTTATGTCAATACCGGGTCTGAACTAAGGTGTGTTAAGGAAAGGAAACAATGACATTTAAAGGAAATGCCTAAAGAACAGTCACAATATTAAAAAAAAAAAGAGAGTGAGGGTGAGTGAGACAGAGAGAAAGAGACAGAGAGAACAAAGAATAGCCTAGAAGGAGTACACAATCGCAATTATATTGGTAGGTAAGGAGATGTGATTATGATTTTTTTTCACCCCCAGTGTTGGGATGGAGCCCAGAGCCTTGCACATGTGAGGCAAATGCTCTATCACCGAGTTACATCTTTGGCCCCAGATCATAAGCTTTGTAATTTTCTGTTATGTGTTTATATTATTTAAAATTTCCTTCTTTAGAAACAGGTGATTTTCTATTGAATTCCTTTCTCGCATTTTAACTTCTTGTAGCAGGAAGGTATTTGGGCCAGTTTACTTAAAGAGGATATATACCCTAGGTACAAATGAGGCCAAAAGGCCTTGAAATATGTTTAGGAAATGAATCAGGGCATGTGAGATTGCTCTTGTGTAAACATACTATGTATGCGTAATATAGATCTCCATGGCATAGGGGAGCCATGATGAGCTGGCAAATGCTCCTGGAAGGGAAAATTAGAAGATGAGAAAACTCCTCTATGAAGGTTTATTTGAAGAGCAGGAAGTGCAGCACAGATGTGGGAAAAAGACCTGGGTTCTACTGCTTTTACCATTCCTGCTTTCAAATCCTAGAGGATTCTGGGGAAGGGAACATCTTTGGTCTCAATTTTCTTATCTATTTGATGAAGGAAAAGGACCAGATGATAAGTAATATGCATTATAAATGAAATTGTTTTATTTTCTGTAATTGTTGAACCAAGAGAGAAAACTATGAAATATTTTGAGAGATAAAGGTGGAGGGGAGTGAAAATAGACCAATAGCCTAAAATGTGACAAGGTTTCACCAAGAGTCAAAAATCTTGGAAGAGGAAGTCAAAAACAAGAAAAACATTTGAGGATGATTTTATATATAGAGTAACTATACGGGAATCTTTTGAGCTGTGGGATTTACCCAAATGATGAATTGAATTCCACCATTGAATTGAACATGCTGATTGCAATTCTAGCACCAGGAATGACTCCTCATGTGCATCTGGTTGTAGCCATTCAATTAAAATTCCTGAAAAGAGAAGTTACTTTTGCAGTCACATAAGCCAATGAAATGCACTAGTGCTCATTAGAAAGATATTTAACACAATTATATTTAAATAGCATTATTTCTACAATTAATGTTGCCACATAGCTTTCTTTAATGCCTCTCCCTACAATTCCCAGTCTCTTTTCAAATCTCCATGAGTCTTTGTTTTCCTCTTTAAATAGGAAAATATAGTGATCAATTTGCTTTTTGAATGCTTTTTAAATGAAAATGTATGTATGCATTTTTAATTTGAGCATTGAGTGTGTATGTGTGTGTGTGTATGCACGTGCACACATACAAAAGATTGTTATGGTTCTTCTGAAATATTTTCTTGGAAAATATTTTATAATCTAAAATACTGCTCTGATGAGATTGTTTTTCAAATCCAAAGAAGGCCCTGAATTCTGCAGAAGAGATGGAACTTTCCCTGCAATATCACACTAGTTGCACTATTTTGTTATACTACTCTTCTTTGAACAAAACCTTGCTCATTCTCTATATCACCAGCAATTTGAGGATAAGGAGATAAAGTCTGATTCCTGGGTTGATAGGAAAGTCAATGAGAAGAACATTTAGGCAGAGGAAGAACAGTAGAGATCTAGCCTACATTCAGTCTCTGCCTTCTCCTTCAATGCATATTTTAGTTTTTAGACTCCCAAAAGATCAGCTTTCACACTTCTTTGATAAACTTCAGGATTCTAAAGTTTCTGATTCAAGTCCCTACTTTCATTTTCAGCAAATGACATGGAATCATTCTACACATGTCAGCCTTTTGAAAATATCCACTCCCTGTAACAGAGAGAAAAAGCTTTTCTTCCCATTCTTGTTCTCTAATCTTATCCTATAAGTCCAAAGAAATAGTTATCTCTTTGTCTCAAGTTAATTCCTGTAATACACACCTCTCCAAAAACCTGGGAGACTTTATTTCCAGGTAAACCTGCCTGAGCTAGGCCATGTAGCTCTCACTCCAAGGCAGAGTAGCCGCACTACTGGAGTCTAAGGAAAACCCAAAGCAGAACATTCTAGAAACCCATTTAGGTCTTTACTAAAGTTTCTTAAGGAGGTAGAGAAGGAACATGGGAAACTTCTTCAAATTGTCTTATAGATTCTCCCTTTTAAGTCCTACCTCCTTACCTACATCACCTTCCTCCACTTCTCACTACTAAATCTTTCACTCTGGAAAGCAGCTCTTTGCTTTCTCCTGGCTTGGTGCTGCTCCTTCTTACCCTGACCAGCTCCTGTCCACATCACTTGACCTGGTTAACACTACAGTACTTGTTGTCCACACCTCTGTCCAACTAAGTAGTCAGGGAAGCCTAGGTTAGGCCCCTCTCTTATGGTTTTCCTTTGTAGCATGGACAACCATGGAGGTAGATCGATGGCTCTCGCTTAAGACCTCGCCATGCAGCTACAAGGAACACATGAACCAACCGCCTCCAGCTGTATTTTTTGGATCAGCCTTAGGCTTTCTGGCCATCGCCACATACTTTTGGAGCAACTCCAGCCTAATGGCTGGGCATCATGGAGGGTCCTGCACAGGTCATATTGCCCAGTGTGGAGTTCCTCTGATTGGCAATATTTGTTCCCAAGTCTCCACTAAACTGGCCGAGCCTTTGACAAGAATATTGTAATATGAGGCTCTTCTTGCCTACTCTAGCTTCCTTCATCCTTAACTTTTCTCAGATATTAATCTCCAATAAATCTCTTCTAACATTGTTTCTTTACATGTTCCTTGGTGGGACCAAGTGACCCATAACACTTATCATTTATTTAAGCTTATAAATTTATCCATGTAATATCTAATTACATTGACCCACACTGCAAAATCCATAAGAGAAGAGGCCACATTTGAACTTAAAATTGTAGCCTTTGTTATTTTCAAAATGGTTGGTACAAAGAAGCTTTCAAACAATATTTGTGGAGAGAAATATGTAAAGAAATTTTACATACATTATTGTACTAATTCCTTGAGAAAGGCACTATTACTGTATAATTTTAAAGATGGGGAAATTGAGTGAGACCAAGTTGTCCAAATTTGAATCCAAGTGTATCTGACTTTAAAGATCATCTTCCAAACATCTACTTCATTTCCTTCTCCAGCAGGTGGAAGAGAGGATCAGAATGACTTTCACCTAGGACCCTTGCATGTTTATCATGCTGGTTCTTTGCTCCTAGGAAATGTGAGCTTAGTTTGGGAAAGAATCTGACCTAATCAGTTTTGTATTACTGGTAGTACCCATAAGAGTGTGCATCCCATGGGTAGTGAATTGGATGGGCAGTGGAGAGCTGGAATGATGCTTAAAGAGGAAGGTTCTTGCTGGTCTCTATAGATTCCACTGCTTCTCAGGAGAAGTCCGTGTCCAGCACTCTTGAGCACAGTGTTCTCTCATAATAATTCCTCTTTACTTTTCTCCTACATCTAAGGCTACATAGAGGTACTCTGAAAGGAGTTTTCATTCATGCTGTGAAGGAAAGTCAGAGGCTGGAGAATCAATTATTTCCCTCTTGACTTTAAACTTGTGATGCACTTGATGTAGCTAGAAAGGAATTATTGTAGCAGAGCCTGGAAGGAACCTTAAAGAATGATTTAGCCTATTTATCTTGTTAGAGAAAGAAATGGAGAACCAGAGAGATAAAGCAAATTGAGATAGAAGAGTGGCACGTACAGCCCTGGAGGCAGACCGATGGCTCTCCCTTAAGATGGTGCCATTCAGCCACAAGGAGAGCATGGACTGACTGTCTTCAGCTGTGAGTTACTTTTGGATTAACCCTAGGCTTTCTGGCCATCCCCACACTCTTCTGGAGCAGCCCCAATCTAATGGATGGGCATCATGGAGGCTTCTAGTACCTGGACCCACATCTTCTGGGCTCTGGTGAAGGTATTTTGGCTAAATCACAACATGGTGAGTGATTTCTTGGTGAGAGTGTGCACCAGACAGAGACATTAAAAGATTAGACAGCAATCAAGGGAGGCCAGGGAAAGGCTAGGCTTTTGTAACAACCCAATCTTGCAAGAATTAATTCCCTCTGTGGACTTGTGCTTCCCCATGACCTAATTACCTTCTATCAGGCCTCACCTCTTTTTTTTCAAATCCATTTTATTCATAGATAAAAAGAAAGAAGAAGAAGGAGGAGGAGGAGGAGAAGGAAGAAGAGGAAGAGGAGGAGAAAAATTAAAACAAAATTTTAAAGTACATCAGTCAGGGGGTAATAATGGTACCTACATCGTGCATTGTCATCCTTAAATCATTCACCCAGGGCACAAGACATCTGCCTTCAATTGTCTGAACAATACCAGTGCAAACCTTTCTCTTCAGTGAACTCAGAGAAATCAGTAGTATAACTATCTTAACTATTTTTTATACATATACATACACATGCACATATGTTTTTTCTTTCAGTTTGTCACCCTGAAACAATATGATGTTTACACAGGTGTGTCTTATTTATTTCACTAATGAATATATTCTTGAGGTGCATCCATTTACCTCTTAGGCCCCATCTCTTAAAGATCCCTCTACCTCAACCCTGTCACACTGGGAACAAAGCTTCCAGTACACAAATCCTTGGGGGATGAACTATATCCACACCATAGCAAACTGGTACCAGATCTGTCTTTCTATTCCTGACCTATAGCCTGCAGAAAAAATTAGCTTCTAAGCAAGGCTAAATTTTGACTCAGAAAGAGTCTCATCACTATCTTTCCTGGGATGTGGCCCAAGGGAAAGGAATGGGCCATGTGATGAATAGATAGTTTTACAATTGTGCATGTATCAGTATTTCCAAGAGAAGCCCAACTTCTGGCAATAAGGTATACTCACTGGAAAGAAAAGTGTAATTGCTTGACTACAGAGTTACCTAATCTAGTTTGGATCTTATTGTGGGGAACTCTGATCAAATTTGAGTTCTCCTGCACTACTTTCTCGAATCTTTAATGGAACTAGCCTAAAGCAGTCACTGCTTTCTTCCAAGGAGTACTTACCATTGCTCTGACATTGAGGATCTCTCTGTGAATATTTGTGCCTTGGTATTATTTTCATCTTATAAATAAAATGAGGAAGCAAAAATAAGTATAGGATTTGTGTCCTACTAAAGGCCATGCCACTTCAATATTAAGGCCAGTCTCTCTTCATTTATAAGGGTCAAAGCAATTCTCAGGCCAAGAGAGGACCAGGCAGCTCCAGTTGCCTCCCAGCCAATGGTCCTGCTTGATGACTGTCAGCTGGCCAAGAGCCAGTACCGCAACTCTCTCTTAGTGCCCATCATTATCCTGGTTGGCTAGGAGGCCCTGCTGTGTTTGGTGAGGGTCAGGGCACAAGGCCAGGCAAGATGAGAGCCACGGAAATGAAAGAAAGAAAAAAATTCTGGTGAAATGCATCAAAACAATGCTAAGAGCAAACTCTGGCTGCGGGCTGAGGATTGGCAAGAAAGAGAAATAGCTCTGTTCAAGGTCAAAGCATTGCAGATATGCTCAAGTTGGAAACTGAAATCAATTCTTCTTCCCTTTCAGCCTGGCAGCTGCATCTGGTAGGTGCCAAGGAAGCCAGAACACTAACAGTCAGTCCTGGCAGAACAGCACTGGGAAAAAGCCGAAGGACCCACAGACAGGGCTGGGGCCAGGTTGGACATTCTTTGTCCTTTGCCATGAGCCCCTTGCGGACATTGGTAGATAGAGGTGGTCCTTGGCATATGAAAGGCATTCTGTTCTTGTGGGTTCCCATTTTCATAATTTGTTTTTATGATTTTTTTAAAAATACAAACATCATGATATGTTTGTAGCTAAGGCCATGTTTTGATGAGGGTGGGACAT
This sequence comes from Cuniculus paca, assembly GCA_004365215.1. Taxonomy (NCBI): domain Eukaryota; kingdom Metazoa; phylum Chordata; class Mammalia; order Rodentia; family Cuniculidae; genus Cuniculus; species Cuniculus paca. The sequence continues at coordinate 12,879 of RJWT010016599.1, read as the reverse complement.
GAAGAGATATTTCTCTATGATGATACTTAAATTTTAGGTCAGAGAAGCTGCTGCACTTCTGACCAGCGAATTCTTGCCAAGACAGATTCCAAGTATTTTGAATCGATGAAACACAGAGAAAGGGAGGTGGGGAATGTAGAGAAATAAAACTCTATCTCTCTCTTTTCTGCTTCACTGTTCAGTGAGTGCACAATGCTGAATGCGATTTAAGGATGTAGAAGGGAGTAACGAAAAAGTGTTCTGTGAAGAAAAGTATCAGTGAATGGGAAATCTTTGAGGCAGAAAAAAATTTCAATGCAAAGGACACATTGCCACACATATAAACCTTATGCAGATCCATAAATGAGCAGGTCAATTGGGAAGAGGAAACATAATGTTTTAGCTCACCTTCTGGTGCTGTAACAAAATATCTGAGTCTAGGCAAGTTATAAAGACAGAAATGTGGTTGACCCACAGTTTTAGAAGCTGGGAAATCCAAGAGTGTGGTGCCAGCATTGTGTCCGTATCTACAAGAGCCTTCTTGTGGCATTATATTAAGGTAAAGGGCATCATGTGGTCAGAGAGAGTAAGCATGCTGGCTCAGGTCTCCTCTTCCTCTTCTGATAAGACCACTAATGCCAACATGGAGGGCCCACCCTCATGACCTCATCTCATTCTTACTGTCTTCCAAAGCTCCAACCCCTACATATCACCAGCACATGAATTTGGGGACTTTATTATCAACGTATGTGTGAAATTTTGGGAAAATATCCAAACCATAGAAGGGAGAGAGCACAATGGCCAGAGCAAGAGAGGTTGGAAGCAGATCTTGCTCTAATGGAGGAGAGAAGAGATGTAGTAGAGGTGAACAGTCTTCCCTTTTCATATTTCCTTTTGACCAACATTTATTGAGCACCTAATAGATTCCAGTTATTGTGCCAGGCACTAGGCGTTCAAAAGCTAGCAAAATAAAAATTATGCCATTAAGGAGCTCAAGCATCATAGGAGGGGACAGATCTGCTCATAATGTCACAGGAAGGCATAGTGTGACATATTCAGTAGAGATACAAACCTCATGCTCCTGGAGACAGAGGAGACTAAGGTTAATGCCGTCTAGCAGGTCACAGAATGGAGGAGGTGACATTTGATCTGAAATTTGAAAGAAGATTTTCTTTTCTTTTGCTTTGTACATTGATAGATTATTTGAATGGGAATTTTAAGAAAATTAGGTCTCTCCACTTTTCATTAAAATAATAGCAACAACGCATGTGATGGCTCATGGGGGACATTATCATTTATCTCTCAGAGCTAACGTCCACATCCAATTGCTCCAATAGCCATGCGAAGGGTCTCATGGCTATGAGGAGAATGCCATCCAGCGAGACCTTAAGGAACTACTGTAGGAAACTGGGACTTCTCCAACAGAAATGACGAAATCGTTATTTAGGGAAAGTAATGTTGCACTTCCCCCACACTTTGTAATTATTGCATTCTTGTAATTATAATTCAGGTAATATTTATAAGCCACTGTTATTTTTATATGTGATATTGCTTAAAGACATAGCAAATATTAAAATCAGAGACTGGACTATCTCACTCAACTCTTTTAACCAAGGGTCAGAAAACTTTCTATAAATACCCAGGTGGCAAATATTTTCAGTGTTGTGGGCTACATAGTCTCTGTTGCAACTGCTTAGCTCTGCCACTATAACACAATAGGAGTCATAGACAACATATAAATGAATGAGTGTTGCTGTATTTTTTTAAATAAAACTTTACTTATAAAAACAGTGAAATGGCTAGACACAGCCCTGGATGCTGGGTTTAGTCCTATGGTGAGAATTGGTCTACCCTTACTTTTTTATTGTTGGTTTTTTGAGACAGGGTCTCACTCTGTAGTTCAGGCTGGCTTCAGACTTGCTGGGATCTTCCTGCCTCAGCATCCCTGGTGCTGGGATCACAGGTATGCACCACTACTCCTAGTTGTCTACCTCTATTTTTATCCTTTGCTTTAATCTGACTCTCCTCCTGTGGTGGATTAACTACTGGTCAACTTGGAAAGCCCAGATGAACTGAGTCATCATGGTTCCAGGCATGGAAAATCCACCTGAAGATTGTTGCCAGCGACATAAAAGGACAATGGGAAGGGAAGATGGCATGTTGTTGATTTTCCTGGAGACGCTTGCTGTGGCTCGTTTTCCTGATATGAACTTGGCAGTTCTCATTGTTGGAGAAGCTCAGGTCCTCACTGTCAGTGGGGATGGCTGCTGCTCTCTTCAGGGAAGATCTGGTCTTTGTCTTGAGTGTCACTTCCTGGGTCCAGTGCAGATCTCTGGTGGCGCAGATCCTTCACCCCATTGGCACAGACTTCCTAGCTTCCACCACTTTGTTCTAGTTTTCGCCACTGACCTTTGGGCCCTCCTGGTGCGGATCCGTGATACAGATGCATGTGAGACATTCATTCTAGGGTTCTCTAGGCCTCCGATGAGGCTTGTAGAGGGCATTGCCATGGACTCTAGGCTTTGGGCTGGACTTCTGCTGGACTTTGCCATGGGATCCAGGCTGTTGGCTGGATTCTTCATGTTTCTAGCATGTAGACAGATCTTTGGCCCTCTTCTGCATTTGACTTTTTGGGTGAATATTATAAGATAGTCCTCTACATTTGTGTGTCCTGTATCGAATCTTTTCCCTTCCAAACCCTGACTACAGCACCTCCATTCCTCCTACTGATCCATTTCTGCAACAGGAAGTTTCAGGCCTTGTTAGTGTTTTCCAGCCAATAGTTATTTTCCATTTTACCATGTGCAGGGAACTGCTGTAGTCCCTGAGAATGAGGCAATGAACGAAACAGAGAAAATCATGCAGTTCAAACTTTAATGGGAAGAGACAGGGAATAAACAGATAATAAATGTGTCATGTCAAGTAGCAATAAACGCTATGAAGAAAAATAAAGCAGAGAAACATGATAGAGTATAGCCATATGCTACTTTTGATAGGCTAGTCAGAGAAAACCTCTCAGAGGAGATTACATTCCATGAGGGTGCAGTGAATTAAGAAAGGGAGTTATGGGTTAAGGGTGCCCCCAGCAGAGAACACAGTAAGTGCAGTGAGCCAAAGGCAAGAGTGTGCTTGCAAGGTTACAATGAACACAAAATTCAGTTACGGCTGGAGCGCTGAGAGCAGTGGGGAGATTCATAGATTTTAGGTTCAGAGATGTGTTCGGGGACCAGATTAAGTAGGGCCCTTGAGGGCATGGTACGAATAGACATGATCTAATTTACCATTTAAAAATGTCACTCTGTCTGTTTTGTGGTAACTAGATTTCAGGAGTAAAAGCAGGGACACCGTTTAGGAGGCAATTGCAGTAACTCAGAGTTGGTGATGATAACCTGGTGCACAAGGGAGGCAGGCAGCTGTAGGGTTGAGATAAACGCGAGGACTGTGCTTGTACCTCGGAGAGTGAAAGTAAGGGAGGAAAAGAAATAAAAAATGACTTAAGATATTTTGGCCTGAGAAATAGGATGTTGTCATTTTCTGAGAAGAACACTGGGGAAAAGCAGGGTTAAGTAAGAGAAAGCAAGAAAATGATTTTGAGATGTTAAACTTTTTTTTTCTCTTGTACCATATTAATGGACCTTATTTTGTTCCCAGAATATCTGTTAATTCTCAGTAACAGTACTGTAGCACTTAAGATAGTAAACTGAGCATGTCAATTGCAATACTTTTGGAGTTAGAATAACCATAATGTTCACGATCCCTAGCAAGTTCAGCAATAAAAATAGTAAAACAATAATACCAAACCCTTAATTAGCACTTTCCATGTATCAGGCACTATTTTCAACACTGCATATTAAATTAACTTTTTCCTCAAAAACATCTACAGGCAAACAGGAATAGAAAAGTTTCTGACTTGCTCTAGATCACGTAGCTAGTGGTAGAGCTAGGACAGGAACTTATGTAGCGGATTCTAGGACCCGTGCTAGTCATCATGATAAATCATTGTGCTGCACTGTTGCAGTAGTGCCTGCCTGCCTGCCTGCCTTCCTTCCTTCCTTCCTTCCTTTCTTCTCTCCTTCCTTCTCTTCTTTCCTCCCTTCTCCCTGCCTTCTGTTTCTACCTGTCTCCCTTCTTACCTTTCTTTTGCACAACTGAGAATTGAACCCAGGGTTTCACCCCTGTCAGGTAAATCTCTCTCATGGAGTGACATCCTTAGTCCTTTTACGGATTTTTGTTTTGAGATAAGGTCTTTCTAAGTCGTGCCAGCTGTCCTTAAATTTGTAATCTTCCTGACTCAGTCTCCTGATAGCTGTGATTACAGGTGTGTACCACCATGCCCTGCTCTCTCATGTTTTGTTCTTTGTGGTTTCAGTGTGGTGTATGACATAGATTGATTTTCACATGTGGAATGGCTCATTTGTTTCTAGGATGAATCTATTGTTCCTGATGCATGATTCAGCTACCTAGTATTTTGTTGAGTTTCGCATTTGTATTCAGAGGGGATATTGTTGCTCACTACAGTAGCTTCCTTTTTCTAGCCTGGTAGAATCAGTTAGGAAGTGTGTCTCCCACCTGCTTTTTAGAAGAATTTGTGAAGGATTGGCACTTACTTTTCTTTTTAATATTGGCTTTAAAATTACTAACTCAATTTATTTACTTATAGACCTATTCACATTTTTTCTACTTCTTCTTAATTTTAAAGTTTTTATCTTTCTAGCAGTTTGACCATTTTCATCTGTCATACCCTTCATTAGCATACAGGATCTCATATTCCAAAGCATTCTTTCATACTTTTATTTTTGCATACTTTTTATTTTTGCAAAGTTGGTATTGATGTGCCCTCTTTCATTTTTGATCATAGTGGTTTGAATATTTTATACATTATAGCCTATCAACATGGTTTTGTAATCATTGATTTATACAATTATATTTTAAATCAGATAGCAAAAAAGTGAAAGAACCAAAATGTATTTGTTTTGTCTTTTTTAATTAAGCAATTACTTTACTGGTGCTCTTCACTTTTTGGTGTGAATTTGAATTATTGTCTAGTGTCCTTTCATTTTAGTTACTTATTTTTTAATAAGGCAGATACATTAAAGATATGTTCTCTCAGATTTTGTTCATCTGAAAATATCTTAATTTCCCCTTTATTTTTTGAAGGATAACTATACTAGACATATAATTACTGGTTGGCTATTTTTTTAGTGTTTTGAATACATTATTCTACTGTCTTCTGACATCCAGTGTTGTTGATAATGAATCAGTTGTTACTGAGACTACTTTAAACATTTTGTGTTACTTGTCTTCTGATTTTCAATATTATTTCTCTTTGGCTTCCAACAGTTTGGTTATAATATGTCTCATTGTAGGCCTCTTCGAGTACTGTACATCCTACTTGCAGTTTTTTGAGCTTCTTGTATATAAGCTTCTTGTACATTTTTTAGTTTGGAATTTTCCAGCTATTATTTATTCAAATATTCCTTTTTTTCTATCTCTTTCTCTCTATAATTCCTATTATGCACAGTTTTATATGCTTGATGATGAGACCAATAGTTCTCTAACATTCTCTTCATTTGCTTCTATTTTCTTTCTGTTACTTAAACTGGATAGTATCAATTGACCTATCTTCAAGTCTGTTGATTTTTCTTATTTTTAAAATCCATTTTATTCATGGATAAAAAGAAAGAAAAAAATTACAACAAAGTTTTAAAGCATGTCAGTCAGGGGATAACAATGGTACAGACATTGTGTGTTGTCATCCCCAAATCATTCACCCAAAGCACAAGACATCTGCCTTCAATTTGTTGATTTGTTTCTTCTGCCAGCTCAAATTAGCTATAGAACCACAGTAGTAAATTTTTCATTTCTTTCTTAAACTTTTTAACTCTAGAGCTTTTATTTGATTCTTTTAAAATTTATAATTTCTATCTGTTTAATGGTAAGCCCTATTGGTAAATCATTATTATCAAACTTTCCTCTAGTTTTTTATACAGTTTCCTTTAGTTCTTTGAATATATTTATAATAACTGATATAAATTCTTTGTTTAGTAACTTTCTTGAACTAATTCTGTAAATTCTTTATCCTTTGTCATATTCAGTCATTGAAATCTATGTTTGCTTATCTTGGTGGTATCTATAACTGCCCAGTGATTTCCTTAAATGCTTTGAACCAGTAAGTCTTCCAGTCATTCCTTATGGGCTCTGCGTGTCCACTGGGAGTATACCTTCAATTCTCCAGCATTTTCATCTTTTCCTTAGCCTTCATTTACTGCTTATATAGAGCCTCAATATCAAACAGGGCCCAGACATCTTCTCAAGTTTTACTTGGGCATTCACATCACTTTGAATATGTTTCTGGTTCACTAAGTTTCCAGGAATGTGTTGGAACTTTCCAAAGCTTTCTATGAATATCTCATTCCCTAGTTTTTCTTTGAAGATTTTTTTGCCAGCCTCTTGTTTACTACAATGATTATGTCTCCTTCCGAATAGCTGTGATATTAAACAACTGCCACTGATTGTTTTTGACAAATACCCAGGGGGAAAGGCTGTTCACATTGAGTAAGCTGTAAGTCATATCAAATAAATCTCTGTGAGTAGGTTTTCCAAGAATCTGCCAGACAGGCCAAGTAGTGACAATTACTTGGAATAGTTGTGTTTCACACCAATTATGTGTTTTTTCCAGAGGCCATTAGATTGCTGTTTTCACAGCTACTTTATTTGTAAAGCTCTTAATGTTCAAGGCTACTGAATGCTTGGGAAAAAGGGGCAAGAATAGTCAAGTTAAAATACCACAAATTGCACTGTTTATATCACGATTTGCCCATTTTTCTTCACTGGATGCCTTTCAAATGTTACAAGTCTGGTTAATTTCCTGAGTTCTGAAAAAAGTTGACTTTAACTGGTTCTTTTCTTATCTTTTCTTCTTTTCTTTTCTTTTTTCTTTTCTTTTCTTTTCTTTCTAAGCCAGCTTTCTTTATCATCTAGAAGAACAGACTTTTGGAGGTACTTATTCTGTCATTTGAGAAATGGTTCTCTTGAATATGGCAAGCTTAAATTATTACTAGTGAAAGGCAGGATTGTAAAATTAGCATCGTGTGGTCTAGAACCAGATTTGTTCAGGTTCATATCTTGGCTCTGAAAACCTCTAGCCATAAATTCTGTTGCCTCTGTTTCTTCTCCTGAGAAGTTAATGTATTAGTAGGGTCTACCTACACAGACTTGTTCAAAGTATCTGTATTTAGGGAATTCTTGCAAGTAAAACATCTAGAAGAGCAGTTGGAAAACTATGGATTGTGGGCCATTCTGCTCACCATTTTATTTTCATGACCCATGAGCTAAGAATGTTTTTCACATTTTTAAAAGGCTTAAAAATCAAATGAATATTTATTTTTTATAATTAAGTCTATTGGTACATTTTAGATATACATAATGATCATATTCATCATAGGGAATTTATAGCTGTGCATGATATATTTTGATTTCTTTTTCCTCATTCCTCTCTCCTCCCTTCAATTCATCTTCCCCCCCCATTTACAAAGCTTTGTTTCCATTTACCCTTTTTTAAAATTCTTTTTTTCATTTTCCCTTCCTTCCTTTCCCCTTTCCCTGCCCTAGCTCTTCTTTCCTTTTGAACGATTTCTTTCCATTTCACAATATCTAGTGTACATTTTGGTCCTTGTTTACTCTTTCAGTTTCTCACACATGTGCGATGTTTACTCATGTGAATTCCATTTATTTCACTTAACAGTATGGTCTCAAATTGCACCTATTTACCTAGAATTATCTCAAATTTATCCTTCGTTATGGTCAAGAAGTACTCCACTATATAAAAATGCCCATCTTCTTTATTCCTTAGTTGATGGGCATTTGGTTTAACTGTGCTGCTATAAAATAAGTGTGCATATATCACTGTGTTATAATGTTTTTAATTCTTCTGGGAAAATATGCAGTAGGGGAAGAGCTGGGTCAAATGGAACCTCTAATCCTAACTTTCAGAGGAATCTCCACACTGATTTCCACAGTGTTGGACAGTCTACACTCCCACCAACAGTTTTTTCGCACAGCTCCTCCAGCATTTTTTATTGGTTGATTTCTTGGTGATAGCCATTCTTTCTGGTGTGACATGAAATCTCAGTGTTGTTTTAATTTGCATCTCTCTAATAACCAGTAATGTTGAACATTATTTCACATGTTTATTTGCTGCTTATATTTTGTTCATCTGAGAAGTATGTATTCATCTCAGATGCCCATTTTTGGATTGGGCCTTTAAATTTGGGGAGGGGTCTGATTTTCTTCAGTTCTTTATATGTTCTATAAGTCCTTTGTCTGAAGGACAACTAGCTAAAATCTTTTCCCACTCTGTGGGCTGTCTTTTCATTCTGTTGGTGATTTCTTTTGTTGTGCAAAAGCTTTTGAATACTATGAGATCCCAGTTATTGATTCTTTATATTATTTCCTGTGCAGTTGGGGTTTTGTTCATGAAATCTTTGCCTACATCTATGTCTTCAAGAGTTCTGCCTATTTTCTCTTCCAGCAGATTTACTGTTTCTGTTTTAATATTTAGGTCTTTGATTGTGGTCCTGCTCACCAGCCAAATATTTTTTTACATAAAAATTATATGAAATTCAAATTTCAGTGTTCAAAAATGAAGTTTTATTAATATATAGCCATGATAATTCAGTTACATATTCTCAGTAGGATGTTTTCATATTAAAACAGTACAGTTGAGCAGTTGTGAGCAAGGTTGTGTACAAAGCCTCAAAGCTTTGTATCTGGTTATTTTTAAAGAAAGTTTGCCAACTTCCAAACATTGATAGATGTAACAGTACTCAATACAGTTATGTGTTGCTTAAGGAAAGGAATATCATTAGGCAATTTTGCCATAAAAATGTCATAAAATATACTTACACAAACCTAGATGACACAGGTCAATCACTTGATGTGGCCCCTTGATGCAATCAAGAGATAGCAAACATGAGACATGAGGCTGCTGGCAATATAACATAACATACTATGGTAGACTTTTAAAATAAAAGTAGTACACCAGCCGGGCGTGGTGGCTCACGCCTTTAATCCCAGCACTCGGGAGGCTGAGACAGGCGGATCGTTGTGAGTTCAAGACCAGCCTGGGCTACAAAATGAGCTCAAGGCCAGCCTGAACGGCATAGTGAGACTCTGTCTCAAAAACAGGGCTGGGGGTGTAGCTCAGCAGTCTAAGCGCCTGCCCGGCAAGCGCAAGGTCGTGAGTTCAATCCCCGGTGCTGCAAAAAAAAAAAAAAAAGTATTACACCAAAAATAACAATAAACAGTATATACATACACCAATAGTACAATAATTTATTAAGTTATCAAGTATTGTGTACTATATATAAATATAAGCCCTATTCTTTTATCTGATTGGAAATACAAGGGGTTTGTTTACACCAATATCACCACAAACATGTACCTGACAACAACGTACATTCAGTGACAACACAATGCAATGTTACAATAGCAACACTATCAAGTAATACAGAATTTTCACTTCATTTTAATCATAAAGGATCACTATCAAACATGCTGTCCATTGTTGATGGGAATAACATTATACAGGTCTGACTGCAATAGTTAGCTGTGCATTTTACTACATAGCCCCATAGTTAATATTCAATGTCAACAATTTTTAAGGGCATATTTCACCTGTTCCATACTGGCTTCAATCCTATCTTGTTAGGTTATGTGTTGGGTACTTTTCTCTCATTGCTGAGACAGAATACCTGGCACCCAAAGTTAAGGAAGGAAAGGTTTATTTAGCTCACAGTTTGTGGAGATTTCAGTCCATACCTGGTTGGCTCCAAGACAGACAGGCATGGCAGAGGAGCAACAGTTCATGGCGGCTAGAAGACAGCGAAAGCAACAAGAGCAAAATGGAAGGAATGAGAAAGCAAGCCTCTTTTCCTCCCTTATGTTGTATGCAGGCTACCCACCTCAGAATGGGTGCAGCATTCACACCCATAATCCCAGCATTGGACCATGAATCAATCACAAACTCTAGAAGCCCACCTCCATGACTGCATGAGGCTTTGGGGGGACATCCAGACATAAACCATAACAGGTTGCATGGTACTCACCATGACTTCCCAATCTCCCCATGTTCTGGCATCTGTCTCTCTCTGTGATCTCATCTTTCCCTCTTGTTCACTCTGCTCTCGTTGCCCTTGCCGTCTGTCAGTTCTGGGAATGTGCTGAGCAATTTTCTTCCTCAGTGCTTTTGCATTTGCTTTTCTCTATGTTTGGAATACTCCGTCTGCAACTCTTTCCAATATCGTCCTTCAGTGCTCAATTTAAAAATAACACTTTGGGTAGTCTTTCTGAGGCCACCTTATACAGAGAGTAGTCCCCTCCCTCTTGCTATCCCTTATCAAAATATTTTTGCTCTCTTCATGGCATTAATAATCATCTGTGCTTAATTTATTTAGTTGTTAATCATTTTTTGTTCTTTTCATAACCAAAATATTAGCTCCCTGATGATAGAAATTTTAAATATTTGTTGGGTGAATGAATAACATTTTAGTTTTAATTCACATGGCTAAGTATATTACTTCTCTTGTTTGTTTATTTGTTTTTCTCTCATTCTCAAGCCAAGGAAACTGATTGCCTTTATCCTTTTGCTCTCTGGCTGGGCTATGTTTGAGTGACTTTTGTCAGACACCCAACCTCGATCTAATCATCTATGGTCAGTAGTTGGGAAGGAAGTGGAATCGCAATAACATAACATGGTGTCTTTCAGCATGGGCTGTGGGTGGATGTGGAAATCGGGTTACAATCAGGAAAAGGAGTTGGTACTTGATGTTCACTGCCTGCGCTCTGCTCACAGATGAGATCTTAGGGAGACCTTGCAACTTCTATATTCATAATTAGATAATAAAATCTGTCTTCTCTGATCGTTTTATTTCCTAAAATAGTCATCATTTGGTAATTGATATATCCAGTCCATGTAAGTAAAATTCCAAACTTCATTCAAAGTTACATCTTCTCCTTTCCCCCAACTTGGACCGGCTTCAGCTGGAAGTGTATTGTGCAAGTGGGTGTGGGTGGGAGCATGTGGGTTGTTTCCTTCTCTTTTGCTCCTTTCTCTAGATCCTTTAATATTGAAGTGCATGGAGACAGAAGAAGTGAGGGACAGCAAGAGCCTGACTAACTCAGTAATAGTGGTCTCTATTTCCTTGGCTGTGGCACAGGTGCTAATAAATTTCCTCATGTTCTTTTGGGGTCTCGATAATTCCTCTGATGGATGGATCAACTGTGTGTCTTTCCTCTGACTGTAACATCTATACTTTTTGAGTCTTCTGAGTCTGTTTCTGTTGACTTTCTTGCTCCAGCAGGAAACCCTTCTGAGCACTAACCCAGCCACTTCCAGACAGTAGCCTTTTGCATTTTCCACAGCAGATCTATGTCAAACTAGCACATTAGACCTGTTGTCAGTGAGGACATAGTTACCCACCAGCTGTAGTGCTCTTTTTGTGCTGCTCAAGATGTTCCAAGCAACATCAAACCCCATAGAATTTCTCATGTTTTACCTAGAGACACACACTGAATTCTCTGGTGTTGTCTTTGATGCCCCTCTGGTTGGGCTGAAGGTGCAGCAAGGACTCCATATTGGTTGCAAGATGGGCATGATAGGGAAGGGAAATAATGCTACCATGGCATGACTTGCTCTAGAAGAATTTTTTTAATATTCAAAATCTCTTTCAGGGGCAGGGGATATGGCCTAGCATATATGAGGCCCCACATTTGATCCTCAGCACTACAAAGCAAAGCAAAACAACATTTTCAATCTTATTTTGGAAGGAATGGGTGGATATTCAACTAAGGGCCACAAAACTGCAAAGTTTGCCCTTGGGGATTTAGAAGCCTCACTTTGGAGTACGGGAGTGGTTAGCATTCTTTTTTTTTTTTTTTGCGGCACCGGGGGTTGAACTCACGACTTTGCGCTTGCCAGGCAGGCGCTTAGACCGCTGAGCTACACCCCCAGCCCTGTTTTTGAGACAGGGTCTCACTATGCCGTTCAGGCTGGCCTTGAGCTCGCTTTGTAGCCCAGGCTGGTCTTGAACTCACAACGATCCGCCTGTCTCAGCCTCCCGAGTGCTGGGATTACAGGCGTGAGCCACCATGCCCGGCGTGGTTAGCATTCTTTAACTTAGGGATTTCAGCCAAACAGAAACAGAGTTCCATTTTAGAATCCCATCACACGTGTCTGGTACCCTCTGGAATGTTACATGACTTATGCATGAAGCATTCTTTTTAACTTATGTGTACATAATGTGTGTGTGTGTGTGTGTGTGTGTGTTTGTGACTATTTTTATTAATTCTGAAGATTGCATCATAAACTTTTCAATTTGTTCTGGAGAGTTTGGAAAGGCCTGCAGCCAAAAAAGTTTTAGCTTCATTAACTAACTTATACTATTGGCATTATATAAAAATATCATAAGCAAAAATTATTTCTGGAATAGTTTCAGGTGTTCTGGGTGGGGTGTACACCTTTATTGCCTAGCAGATTCTACTTCTATCCCTTGAGGCATCATTTTTCTAACACAGCTTCAAAGGCAGCAGAAGGTAGTTCTGCGTTTATTACTTATGTGTTGGTGGAGTGAGAAAGAACAATTTCTAATTTCTGCCAGTAAAATGCTTTTCTGTTCCTGTCTGTTGAGCATGTTCTGGCAGTAATCATAGTCTCCCTCCTGCTTTCTCCCCCAGCCTTAACAGAGATACATTTGTGCTTCTGCTAGATTGATGTAGGAAAAGTGGAAAAACTCTTCGCAGAACTATTAATTTCTTCCTGAATTCAGAAATTAGGATTGAGTAGCCTACACATCTAATTGTCTTCTCTGCTATAAACTGGAAGAAGCTTACAAAGATAAATGA
>RJWT010016598.1:0-19779 GCA_004365215.1 Cuniculus paca | reverse complement strand
TGGTCCAACAAGTAGAGTTGACACAAGTCTCAAAACAAAAACAACAGGCCCTGGTGCTCACACAGCCAATTTGGGAGCAACACCGGGAGATACAGGCAAAGGAGCAGCACATCTTGCTCCCACAGGGCGCGTTCCCAGGGAAAAGGAGGACCACGTAAACTTGGGTTTATTTCATCAACGTGTGTGCCCCTTCTTAGAATTCGCAGGGGCTTTTCTGTCTACCCACTAAGAATTATTCTCTGTTTCTTGATATAAGTTCTGTCAGTGCATTTATTCTCTCATTTCAAAGGTCCACGAGTATTTACTGAGCACCTCCTCTGCCGGGGAATGCTGCTTCCTCTGCACACCGGCTGACCCAGTCCATCCTCCCACCTCCTCTGCCACTGCAGCCTCCCTGCACACTCATGCACACGTATGCATACACGCATGCTTGTAATAATACATAACTGTGCAATTACTCCGTCATGCTAAGTTTTACACATTCTTCCTTGACTGCTACAGTACAGGCTTTTAGCTTCACTACGTGTTTCTGTAACTCTTGACTTTCTCCTGTCAGAGCATTTTCTCACACTGTACCGAAATTCTCCAATTGTTTCTCTGGTTCCCCTGTTAAATGTAACCGCAGTGATGCCATGGGCTGTGTCTCTCTTGTTTGCCAGTGTAGACCCAAGACCCAGCATGGTGCCTGGTATATCATGGTACTCAGATGTTTAACGAGTATTTATTGAATTTATACTCTGGTATGTTAAGGGCTTTGAGACTCTGAATTATCTCTGGAAACTTTCACATCAAAGATCAACGCTAAAGATCAAAGCAGATGATAGAAACTCCAGATGCTGAGGCAAAATCAAAACAGCAAAATATTTCTTTCTTTCCTCCCCAAGTCCCTGTAGTGAGAGAGAGAGATTAAACTACTATGTAGTATTGTACCATAAGATACCGCTTCAACATGAATATGCTAGCTATTTTAAGTATTAAAATCTTTTCAGATTTTTGCTTCTGTCCATTATAGGACATGTGACCTTAGAAGAGTTGCTTTTTGCCTTGTTTTGTTCTTTTACCTGAAGCTTTGTCTTTCATTTTAAAATGAAAGTGTGGTGAATAAAGATGGCCACAAATTCTTTGACACTATTCCCAACCAAGGCTGGGATCCATGTTCCTCCCCTTCTCCCTATAGTTGAGTGAACTCCATGACCACTTGACTAACAGAACATAGTAGGTGTAACACTGGGTCACTTTCCCTGCACAGGCTTTCCAAGATTGGTTGCTTCTATTTCCTGACAGATTGCATTCAAAAGAAGTCAGCCACCAGGCTGTGAGGGATCCTGAGCTGGTCCCAGCTGCCCCAGGCCTTCAGCAGAAACGTAGCTGTGCCAGTCAAGAAGCCACCTTAAATGTCCAGCTCAGTTGGCCTTCAGATGACACAGCCCCAGCTGCCATCTTACTGCAAAAGCAGGACAGGCCCTGTGCAAGAGGCACCCAGCTGCACCTGGTCAGCCCAGAGAACCGTGAGCCACTGTGGTTTGTGGTGGTCAGCAGAGTCACAGTAGATTGCTGCCACAGGAAGAAATGATGGGGCCTACCTCACAGGACCTCCCCTCCAGCCTGGAGCAAATAAGTACTCTTACACCTCGCCTCCCCTGCCCGGCCTCCTTCCTCCTCTACAAACTACCTGAATCTCCAAGAAGGGAGGCCTGTGGGTCTTCTCCTGGGTGGGTGAAGTGGAGTGGACCAGAGGGCAGATGTTTGGAATTTGAATAACGCTCCTTTCTTTTCTTCAGCTTCCGCTCTTTTCTTCCTAGTCTGCGTTCTTTAAAGCACAGCCAGTTCACTTAGACCTAAAATAAGGATACCAAATTCAGCCTTTGTGATGTAGACAGGAAAATCACAGGTTTGGTACAGCCTCATGGAAACGAAAACCAAGCCCCAGAAGTTAAAATGATTCAAAGCAAAATTTTCCTTGATAATTTTTGCCCATAGCTCTGATTGTGTGGGTGTGTGTGCGCGCACACGCATGTGTCAGTGAAACATGGTTAAAAAAACACTGTATACTACCTAATCATTGTACTATGGAAACATGACAGAACTGTAGACTATTTTGAGGGGAAGGGTTTAAAAAGTACATGGTTACCTGTAATTATAGTTTTGCTAAATTTCATTTTATAAAATTCCAGATTGATTTAAACCACCCAGAAAGACATGATGCATATTGGAAATGCGCTTTCTTTCTGACTCAAATGGTTGACCTCACACCATTCTACATTCTTAATGATCTCTTTTCATCACGCTGATTGCCAATCAGGTTGCCCATCCTACAAGATTTGCTACGAAAGCAGTTTAAGACTATGTCACCTGAATTCCCGCAAACCGCTAAAACTTGTGGACTAGTTCATTGCAAGAGTCTGAGTTGAGTCTAGTTAGTAAATTGTGCCAACTACCTGCTCAATTAGGTTCAAGTTCGGAGAAAGTCACGCTAGACACCTGGTGCATACACTTCAACCGTTAATGAGGGGGTAGAGTCACAGTCTTCTGTGTGCATCTGGATAAAAGCCCCGGGGACGTCTGCGGCGAGGCCTGCGGATTTGGATGTTGGGGGGGGAGGGAATGAGGTAGGTGGTCTGCTTGCTTGGTGCTGACATATTTTGCAGTCGGTGCCAGCTACAGAGGGTTGGAGGAGGAATTTGGTCTATAAGGAGTTTGATTTTACGAGTGCAGAACCCACAGCTCCCTTGGCACCAAGTCACTTTTAACTAACTCTTGGAGAGCCTACGACCTTTCAGGCCTCTGCTTCCCAATCAATAGTCAGCACCCACAGACGTCCGCCGCAGCTGGGGTGACTTTTGCTAACATTTCACAGTTCCTGGGGGAGGTGTGACTGTGTGCCGGGCTAGAAAGCCTGCTCTATAATTACTTCTTGATTTGCCTCTGGGGGAGCAGCACAGGCGCTCGGCCGCGTGCGTGTGCGTTCACGTGAGCTCTGGAAGTGGAGCAGAGCCAGAGAACGTGGGTCTAGAGCGGAACAAGTGATATTTTGTCCCCAAACCAAATGTCACGTTTGAAGGGGGTGCTGCGGCTGGGGATGGTGGTTTTTGTTGGTGACTGCACTTGTAGCTGAAGGTCTGGGATCCAGGATGCTACCCCAGAGACACCTAAGTCACTGCCATCACGCCCCAAATGAAGGAACCTGGAGGTCGGGAGCTGCTCGTGGGAGGCTGGGACCGCGCACGTGGGCAGCAGAGGGACCCAGCACCCGGCCGGCCTCCCCGCACCCGAGACACCTGCGATCCCCGGTGCAGGCGCGGCGGGCCCCGGCCCGGCGCAGCTCGCCATTGGGCGCGCGGTGGGACCCGCACTCCTCACTCCTCTCACCCGCCTCCTCCCCTGCTACTCACGAGGCCCAGCACCGGCCCCGCGCGCCAGCGGGGGCGCCGCGCTCCCTGAGCCGCGCCGGGGGCGGGACCTCGGCGAGACGACCTGCGATTGGTCACAAGGGGCAGGGGGCGGAGCCTTCCCAGGAGAAAAGTGCGCGCGCGCGCGCTTCCCCATTCAGTCCCATCCCGAGCCCCAGTCCCGGGAGCCGTGGCTCCCAGAGCGCGCCTCTGCTTACTGCTGCGGTTTCTTCTGTGCCGCGGGCGCTTCCTCCCCGCGCTCCCGCCCGCTCCCCACGCGCGAGCCCCGCCTGTCCCCCGCGGAGCAGCCCCGGCCGGAGCGGCGATGCGCCTCATCCAGAACATGTGCACCATCGCCGAGTATCCCGCCGCGGGCAGCGCCGCCGCCGCCGAGTGCTGCGTGGGGCCCGCGGGCCGCCGGCTCGTCAAGATCGCCGTGGTGGGGGCCAGCGGCGTGGGCAAGACCGGTGAGTCCGCGCTCCGGCCGCTCGGGAGCCCCCTCTCCCCGCTGTGATTCGCGGTTAAGAGGCGAGGGGAGAGGTGGGGTGTGGCCGGTCGCACACCGTCCCCTAAGGAGCCGCGGCCCCCGGGAGCGACCTGAGCCGCCGTCGCCCGCGCCCCTCTGCGTCCACGCGCGAGGGTGAGCGGGCCACAGAATGGCCGGGAGGCTTCCCGGGCGTTACCGGCGCCTCGCGGGTTAGAACTTTGCAGGTTTGAGTGGCTGGCAGTGTCTGAAACAGAAAGAGATTGAGTGATCGTCCAGAGCCCTGCGAGACGGGGGGAGACACTGTCTGCTGGCTTAGGTGTGGCCCCGCTGGGTACACAGGACGGGGTGTGCAAAGATTCCCTCCGGCGGGCGGAGCTGTAGTTTATCAGGCCTGCCACCCCTCACTGGGTCTGGAAGAAGGGTCGGGGAGCTGCCGAGTAGGAATTTCCTTCATGGCTTTCACCCAGAGTCGTGTTCCACGGGTGTGGTGGAGACGCATCTAACATCTAGGGTTAATTCTCTTCCCTTTCTCTTCTGACCTGCAGCCCTGGTGGTCCGGTTCCTCACCAAGCGATTCATCGGGGACTACGAAAGAAACGCAGGTGAGGAGGCGCGTTGAGGAAGGGGCTGTCAGGAGAACTGCTGTGCCCATTTCTCAGTGCCTTCCCGGCAGGGCAGGTTCCTTCCCGGAGACAGTCTGCACGTCAGGGTCCTGCCACTTCCAACTCTGCATGCCCCTCCAACCGCCCGGCCCCCAGCTGCCATCTGGCCTCATTCCATTCCAGGCCCATTCATCATTTTATCAAGTGCCTGAAAGTATTCCCTTTGGTATGTTTTAACTATAGGGACCCCAGTTGGAAGCACCCTTTGTACTCCAGGGCCTCTCCCTTCAAAACACGTCTGCAGAAGTCATAAAAAACTCTGGCTAGCTCCTCCCCCACCCCCTCCTGCTCTGCTGGCTGCTTTTCAGAGGTGACCTTTAAAAGCAAAGGCCAAAGGAGAACAGTTATAAACCTAAAGTTCCTTTTTCCTAACAAAGAAAAATAATTAAATGGTAGAATTTAGGGGGAGAGTTCCTGAATCAGTGAGAGGACGAGTATTTTGGTCCCTGTGGTTAAGAATAGCCACTGGGGAGGCTTAAGAGCTTTCTACCTATGCTCGGTTAGCAGATTGCTCCACTCCTGTAGTCTGCAGGAAGGGCCCGCAGGGGCTTCCCTGAAATGAGTTACATAAGCCATCCCAAGGAAAGCCGCCTTAGCCTTTTGCTTTGATGTAGTTAATTTTCATGTGATACTTTTATTTTGGCTGATAATGTGCGCTGTGCTTTTACTAACCATATTTGCCTACCAAGCCCTATCTAATGGCCAAAACATAAACTTAGGATCAAAGAATGATAATATACTAAAATAAAACAAATTCCATACATACCAAAACAATATTTTCTTCAAGGCCCAGGGTGGTGGTGGTGGTGGCAGTGGTGACGGTACACACCTGTAATGCCAGCACTCAGGAGGCTGAGGCAGGAGGATCACCGTGAGTTTTGAGGCCTGCCTGCACTGCATAGTGAGACCCTGTCAAAAATTACTTCAAGAAAATAGTCCAAATATGGAAACTTCATTTAAAATTAGACAAGATTTTCAAAAACTTACAAACTTTCCTGTGGTTTTAATAAACCAACTAAACATGGGGTTAAAATTTCAGTTGGTCAGGGCTGGAGATCTAGCTCAGCGGTCTAAGCGCCTGCTGGGCAAGCACAAGGTTGTGAGTTCAATCCCTGGTGCCACAAAAAAAAAAATTTTTTTTTCAGTTGGTCTTAAAAACATTTTTTAAATGAGCCCATTAAGTAGAGATAAACTGTATCTTTTTGTATATCTGTTCAGGCTATATTTTTCCTAACATTAAAAAAAAAAGCCCTGACAGTTCTAAAGTTGCACATGAAGGAAATGTGTAATCTTTGTTTCTTTGCCTCCATAGGTAATCTGTATACCAGGCAAGTCCAGATAGAAGGGGAGACTCTGGCCATACAAGTTCAAGACACTCCGGGTATTCAGGTGAGTAGCTCAGGGACTGTAACTTGGTCAGTCTTGCTGGATGTGGAGTGGTTCAGTTCTCAAAGTAGCTCCTGCCTAAGGAGAAGGTTTGGGGAGTCAGGGCTGGAGTTTTATATATTGTTTGACACTTCAGTTGTATCTGGTCGGTTTTAGCCTGGCTCCGATTGGGAGATTTGGCTGAGGGACAGAATCCTTCTGTTAGTGTATTCAACACAGCAGGAAAGACCAAACCAAACACTTGGAGTTGGCAAAGTCTCCTTGCTATCATTAAAAAGATCAGTTTTTACATACATGTCTTTGGCATTAAAAATCAAATACTGAGGTACAGTTTCAAATACTTTGAAGCACTTTTATGTTGTGGAAAGTTACTCTATAGACAAAAGAGCCATGTTAGTGGTTTTTTTTTTTTTTTTTTCTTCCAAACTGGGCAGTAATCCAGGTTTAAATGCTTCCAGCTCCTATCTTTACTTCCCCAGACTTACTGTCTAGCCAGTTAATTTCCCATTTTGTGCGACTACAAAGTCTCTCTGCATGGAGTTCTCTGCAGGTCAATTTTCCACTTGAGTGTGGTGAGCTGCACTGTTATTTATTCCAACTCCGTGCAGCTGGATCAACATAGTGTCAAGAAAGCTGAAGTGTGTGGGGATGTAACGTGTTTATGACTTGCAACCCAGCATTACCGTGAAGGGCTCCTTTGAATTCGGTATCCAACCAAGCCAGTGCTCTTTTTGGCACTTGCCATTTACCTTGCCATCACCCTTCTCTCGCAGGCCCACGAAAACGGCTTGAGCTGCAGTGAGCAGCTCAATCGGTGCATCCGCTGGGCAGACGCTGTGGTAATTGTTTTTTCCATCACTGACCACAAGAGCTATGAACTCATTGGCCAGCTCCACCAGCATGTCCAGCAGCTCCACCTAGGCACCCGGCTGCCCGTGGTGCTTGTGGCTAACAAAGCTGACCTGTTGCATGTCAAGCAGGTTGACCCTCAGCTCGGACTGCAGCTGGCCAGCATGCTGGGCTGCTCCTTCTATGAAGTGTCCGTCAGTGAAAATTACAACGATGTCTATAATGCTTTCCACGTCCTGTGCAAGGAAGTGAGTCACAAACAGCAGCCCAGCAGCACGCCTGAGAAGCGGAGAACCTCTCTCATTCCCCGGCCCAAGTCACCCAACATGCAGGACCTGAAGAGAAGGTTCAAGCAAGCTCTCTCTGCTAAAGTGAGGACTGTCACCTCCGTTTGAAGTGTGACTGCTCAAGGGAGTTTGGTCTTCCAGGAAGAGGCCCGGAAGTGCTTCTAGGTTGGGAAGTTGGATGTCAGTGGGAGTTCATTGGTTCCAGGAAGGGCTGGAGCAAAGGGCCCAGGGGCCTGTGGAACTGCTACGGAAAAGGAAGTGCTATTGAATGAAGCAGGGGGACAGATGGACGAGGCCTGAGTGAGCCCTCCAAGCCGCTCTGTACCTGCAACATGTCTTGTTCCTTAGGGCGGGGAAGAGGGCAGACAGACTTGTTTTGGTTTTTGTTCTTGGCTGCCTTATAAATGATGGTCAGTTATAGTTTCAGGCAGATATTTTGGTGTGGTTGATGGTGGGACTGAAAGAACAGATTAAGTATCCATAGGCTTCCTTTTCTCCCCTCCCACTTTCCTCTCCCAAGAGGAAGAACTGCTTTTCTCAAACCATGTCAACATGGTTTGCCCCTCTGGAATACTGTTCTTACAGAGTACCTTTCTAACCTGAAGGACGCTCACATTTCTTCTTTAAAGAACAAGGAGGAAAAAAAAATCTCTGTTCCCCCAAAAGGGCTCAAGTTTATGGGCCAAAATATCCTGTACACAGAATGCTGTGCACCGCGGTCCACAGGAGGCACTGACTCCTCACACAGGATGGGGGTGGTTAGTTGGGTATGTGTTGAGTAGCTGGAAACTGAAACTCTTCAACCCCAGACTCATTGTAAGATTGTATAGTTCCTTGTTATTTTTATTTTATTTTTTATTTTTAACTATTGGACCAGGTACAGAAAAGTGTCAGTTTTTTTGGTGTGATTTGTGTACATGGCTTATGGCAATGATGTTGGGTTGCTTCCTAGGCCTGGCTGAGTCATGGTAATGGGTGGCTAAAATACAAAAATGCTGTCTTACGAGTGTCCAGATGCGGGGGCTACCTGCCAAATCCCCTACACAGATGCACTTTAAAAAGCCACTTGTGCTTTGGCTTAAACTGTAATTAACTTATTTTATGTACAATAAATCTCATTTTAAAAGAGCAGACATCTGAGTTGGTCTTCATTGGAATGCTAACCTTCTGTCTTTCGGAAAAAAATTACTTAGCATCTTGTTTATTGTGTACATTGAGTCAGGCATTATGCCTTCCAGGGGTTATCAAAGTCTCAGAACGAACCAGTGAAATACATTTTATTATCCCTATTTTGCAGGTGGCAAAATAGGCTTAGAGGAGAACAGGTTAAATAACGTAAGGGCACAACCTGGGAGTGTGGTGTGTGACAGTTTGCTGCTTTTATATTCAGGAGTAGCATAATTCCTACTCCTTTCCTTCATGGTCCTCTACATAAACCTAAGACAAATATCTGCTTAAACACATCTTTCAGCAAAGCCCTGAGAGTATAGATCCTACATAAGAGCAATGCTTCTGTATATAGGATTAATTTGGTAAATCTCTGGCATATTGCATCCCAAAATATACTTTCTTCTCGCTGTAAGAGCTCACAGCCATCGCTCTCAGGCTGCTCAGCGGCTCCTACAAGGGTGTGCGCACCCCTGCCTGGCCTCTCCTCTCTTCCATCTGGGCCTGAGAGACCTTTCATGTGTGCTGAATCACCATTTTTATAGGCAGATAATCACACCTTCTGTGTGTTCACATACTGCGTTCATGTACCTGACCTTGTTCAGTTCTCAGGATAACCCTGTGAGGATGGCGGAGAAGGTGACAACAGCATTTTTTTAAGAGAAAAATGAGTTTTGAGCAACATGCGCACGTTCTCACAAAACACTTGAATCAACGTCTTCGGACTGTACCCAGCGCTCCTGTTCCTTTGTAGCATTCCCTGTGCAAGCACACACAATACTGCTTGCTGTGTGGGGCCGTGGGGCCATGGGAAGCAGCCAACCTGCGTGGCTGTTGGGGTTCTCTGTGTGGCGTGGGGTCAGGCTTTCAAATCGTTTCCCAGGCTGGAACTACTGTTCTCAGTGATGCTCTGAGGCAGCCCCAAAGCTCTCTAGTTGAGCAAATTTCTCTGCTTAGAGAATACCTGTGCCCTTGAGAAGGGTGTATGTTTTGGGGACAGGAGAGAAATGGTATCAGTAGGAGGCTAACTAAACAGCTCAGTGTGGACAGGGACCCGACCAGATGCTGCTCACTGGTTTTCCTCCTCTGTAGTTGTGTTCACAGTGCCCAGTGAGTGAGGTTTTCCCGTGGTCTCTTACCCATGTTCTAAACTGAGGAAGGGAAGTTTTCCTGTGCCCAGCTTTCCGCTGCACCCACTGCTTCCCATCGCTCTGTGCATGTGCGGACCTCGGCTGGGTGCGTACCGCACCTTCCCACCTCCTGGCCTTTGGCCCTAATCAGGGCCCCTCAGCACTCACCCCTGCACAGGACTCAGTCTCCCACATCACCGAGATACTCTGAATACAAGGGGTCTTGAAGCTGTAGTCCATGTAGAGGGATGACGTGGTTTGTTGGGGGGAGGGCAGGGTAAGGTTGGGGGGAAATGGAGTCAATGTCGCAGCTGGAAACTACCCAAGTCCTGGTTCTGCCCAGTGTCGTCTCAAGCTGACTTAAGTGTCAATGGTTGTACCATGTGCCCTCGTATCTTTTTGTGAAGTTGGCTTCATGTTTCATTATTTTTCTCATCTCTTTCATTATTAGTACCTCAGTTCAATCCTCTCCTTTTAAAAATTTCTAAACTGCAATCCCCTGGCCCTGAGAAACAGGCCTCTCCTTCCTGGGTGGGGACACCTCCTGAGCCTGCTGGCAAGGCAAGGCCCTGGGGGAGGGGGAGGGATTTGAATTTATTGAACATTTACAACCTGCCAGATTGTACACATTCTCCTTGAAGCTTCTGAATCCTGAGGAAGGTAAGGAGATTTCTCCTGAATGGATGAAGAAATCGAAGCTCAGGGATTCATTCCCTGCTTAGGACCACAGAGATGGTAAAATGATTGTTTCTATTGTATTTTCTGAAAACCTGTGTGCTGGGTATGGTTTTGGGGGAGGATTTGAAATAATGAACATTCCCCACAACTCTGCCGCCCGTCTAGTGTTCTGCAGAAAAGGAAGAGGAGGCTTGGAAGAATGAAGCAGCTGTCCCAACCCTGAAGTGACAGATCCAGGTCTCTACCCCAGGTCTTTCTGATGCCACAGCCTAAACTCTGGCGGTAGCCTGCTGGTCCCAGCTCCTCCAAGAGATGCCCCTTCTACTGGCCTACCCTCTCCGCCTGCCCCCAGTTTCCCACCTGCGCCCGCATCTCCCATCTCCCGTCTGCTACTGGCTCCAGCTCCTCCCTGGCCCTAGGCCCCCCTTACATCTGCTGTTGCCATCAGCCGGCTGCTGCTGGCCTCCAGCCCTACTCCGGAATAAAGACGTCCAGGCAGGAGGGTGGGGGTGACTGCCAGTCTGTCTTAGAACCAACCAGACCCATGAAGTCTGGCTTTCGAGTTTCCTCCCTGCCTCAAATCAAAACCACTCTCAACCCTCCGCAGGCTGCCAGACCCCACTGCGCAGTCACAGGAACCTCGGAACCTCCTGGCCGTGCTGGCTTCCCACTGTGCCCACACGGCCGAGGCCCTGCCAGTCTGCAGTCTTCAACCCAGCCTCTCTGTGCCCCCGGGTTTAGAAGCTATGGGTACGTTTACAGAGAGCCCCTTGTTTAGGAGAAAAATGGGATTTCAACATTCATCTTATACTCCAAGAGGGAAAAAAACAAATCTATGTTCTGGGCAAATGAACAAGCTTGTGGGCAAATTCCCACAAAGGAGCAGTTGGGAAACTGATCCTGCCCTGGCTGAGGGGAAATGGGACTGGCTGGAGTCTCTGTGGAGACTCATGAGAGGCCCCTCAGGGAAGGACGGCCCAGAAGGAATCACAGAGCCCGTCTGGTTATAATGAATAATAACCCAGGAAAACTGGTGTTGCTGGCACTCCCTATAAAGTCTAAAGAGAGAAGGTTCCAGAAAGTTCTTATTGTTCTCGTTATGCCTTCATTTGAGAAGTGAGCAGGATTAAGGTTCTTATTGATGGCGGCAAGACCACAGCCATCCCCATGGCTCTCTCATGTTGTCTGCAGACCCTTTACCATCTGGGTTTGTCTTAAATTCCTTTTAAAATAGAGACGGAGTTCTTGATGTTTCTTGGACAGGATGATAGACATTTGTTATACTGGATTATTTGTTGTTGAGATCCTGTTTCTAGTAACCAGGGTAAAATAAATAATAGTGGTCTTGGGGGGAGCTTGATGGAATTCTTTGTTATTGAAATACCACTATAATGTAGGGGCAGAGGCATAAACAGAACTGTTTGCATAGGCCCTGGCCTTCTGAGGCCAGCATTGGGCTGACACAGCTCTGGAGCATTGCCAAACACTTTGCCGTGCCCACTATGTTTGCTGGAAAGAGGGCTGCAGGGAGGTTTACAAAAGCAGAAGTCAGTTGCTTCAAAGTATTTACACCTCCATTGATTGTGTTTATAAAAAGTGGCCTGTGAAGTCCTTGGCAGGAGATTTGCATGTATGTGCTTGTTTTGGCTCTGGCCAGTCACAGTTTAGATGGCAAACATTCACACTCAGGCCTGAAAAAGGAGAAACCAGCACCAGCACTTAGCTTGGCCCTTTTATGTCACCTTCAGGTGGCTGACTTGGGGGTGGGGGAGTGGGGGTGTCCCTTTAGTATGGATATATTTGAGTAAGGGTGAAGTGGTAAATCAGGGTGTCAATCACAGATTCTGCATAGCAGCTTCCTGGCTAACATTAGTGATGAGAGAAGTTCTACTGGAAACATGCCCCTGTATGAGCAATCATCAAACATTTATTACTAGTGGTAGTGACTCTTAGGTGCTGTGAACAGACTTACCATGAACCACGTTCTAAGTGCTATATGCACATCAAGTATTTGAATTCTCAGTGCAACCCAAAGAGATAGGTCCTGTTGTCATTCAGCTTCACGGTTGACTAAGATGAAGAGAAGTGAGCCACTCTGTGGGAGAGGTAAGAGTGGCAAGCAGCTATCAGACTGGGCTCTGGACACTGCTCCTGGTCTCTGGGTTAGACCATCTTAGCAGTGTGGTGGACCAACGTGCCATCCTCCTCCATTTTTCATTTCCCCAGGATTTCTCCAAACTTACCCATCATCTGATATCATTCTCTTGTTGCTATTTTATCATTTTGTGAAGTACTCTTATTGGTGTCCTCAACCGTAAGACCCACATTTCTTAGGAGTCCTGTGTTGTCACTGTGTTGGGGACGGCTAAACTCCCTGTGAGGTGGATCCATGACCATCTGGATTTGACAGACGCTGGACACTGGGACTTGGCGTGCGTGATTTGTGGTGCTCTGAGTGGAAAACCGGGATTTAAACCCAGAGAAGACCTCTGAGGCCTGTTTTGAGCATTGCACCTCACAGAGGTGGAGAAGGCAGTGGAGCTGGTTTCTTCTCCACCCCTCCCTCACCTAGGACATGAGCACGCATCCGAGGCAGTCCCAGAGAGGTCCAAAAGGCTCTGCCATGGGGAAAATGATTGGTTTCCCCAGTCCCTTTCCTTTTCCTTATTTGTTGAAGGCTATTTGCAGGATTTATACCAAGTTCCTATTAGATTCTTGCTCTTTTTTTTTAATCATTCCTGCTCTGTTCTGTGCCTCCTGCCTTCTTATTCCAACCAAACTCACAAACAACTTCCAGCTCACATTTTCTCCAGAGCCTTCTACCACCTGTTTGTCTGCTTGACTCAGTTCTCCCATTCAATGACCGAAGAGATGGGAGAATGATGATTCTAAACCAGACATGTGCCATTTTCCCTCGTCTCTCAGAGACTACCTGTGACCATATTTAATGCAGGGTTGAAAGCACTTTCAGGACATGTTAACTGCTTCATGGTAACATAGTAACACAGTTATAACTTTTGGACATTCTTTTATAAAATAGAAATGAACTTTTAAAACTACAAAGTCACAAAGATAATATACAAATACATGTTTGCTGTAAAAAAAAAATCAAAACAATACAGAACTGTATAGAGAGTAAGACTTCTTAGCCTTTCCGTTTGATATTTACACCCAGAGGTAAGCAAGCACTTGTTTGCAGTTTTGTTTTCTATTCCCAGAAAGTTCCCTTTGCATGTAGACATAGGGGTTGCAACCTAACTTTCAGACGATCCTCACAGAGGGCCAGGCATCAGGAGAAGCAGCAGGTGCTCACTCTGTGAGTGCTGCAGAATCAGGCACTTGGCTGGCACATGCACGACAGTGGTTCAGGATCTTGCAGAGTGCCTGGAATGTTCACTGCAGGCTCAATATTTGAGAACGAATGAATGAATGCAGATTTGAGTCATAAAACAGGTTACATTTTTAATTTTAGAAAATGTTAATTTTTGCTTACATTATGATTTCTTTGGGGCAATGATATTTTCTTCTCCATTTAAACTAAGACTTTTAGATTAGCAGGATTAAAAAAAATAGACAACATGGAGTCACATGCCTATAATCCCACAACTTGGAAGGCTGAGGCAGGAGGATCATGAGTTTGAGGCCAGCCTGGGCTACATACTGAGACCTTGTCTCAAAAAACAAACAAGCAAGCAAATGTCTGAATTCTATATTTCAGCACCAGCAAAGAACTGGCTTTAAGTGGAAAGCATACATAAGCAAGAAAATATCTATTTCTATAGACGTCCTGCTTTTACTATATCTCAGAATGATTTTCAACCTCACGTTGTGTTTTATTTTTCTCATAAAAGGAGTGTTTTGTAAAATCAGACTATCTTGGTGTACATTTTATTTCCTCTACCTGTTTGATCCACACTAGAAAAAGTTTTCAGTTTTGTTTTGTAATTTCAAACATCTTTCAGAGATGCCAGAAATTTCCATTGACCATATATCGATAAATACTTAAGTTGTTCTTTTTCTTTTCCTCCTTAGAGTTCTCATATTATTTTACTAGGTAGATCTGGGTATTTCTGCTTGGATTAGAAGGAAAATTAAAACTTACAGAAAAAAAAGCCTCATGTTTAAATAGGAACTTTGATTCCCAAAGGCCATAAGGTAGTGGTAGTTACAACTGGACTCCCTGGGAGGACAGAGCTCCTGTTGGAGACTTCCTCAGAGGGGAGGAAGCCTTTCACAGGCAGGCAGAGCCCTCCAGCACCCCTCTTCCCCTGCTGTTCCAGGAGCCTGGCAGCTCTGCCCAGGGAGCCCTTGGAACAATGTGGCCCTTTGTCGTGGCAGGGTGATTTACAACATGTGTAGGCAACCAGGCTGCCCCAGTGCCAGCCATTCTGTCCTCGCCTGTTCAGAAATGTTTCAGATAAAGAGAGAAACAAAGCCTCAGACTCTACTTGTCGTGTTCCCACCTCAGCTGTATAACTTTAAGAAAAACCAAAGTTTTCCTCATAATTCTAAAGCATGCCTGTCTTTTCCTCCACCAACGTCAAATCAAAAGACTTTTTGGCATTTATCAATATTGGCCAACAGGCCTTTATTTACATTTAATGAAGATAATCAGGAGAATACAAGGGTTAAAGGGAAATTACCACTAATTAGGTCAGCTAAAGACAGCTTGACATGTTTAGCAAAATGAAAAAGCCAAAACAAAACAAAAACAAACAAAAAAAAGAAAAACACGAAACTTTTTTTTTCTCACACTGGATTGAACCTAAGCTACATCCCCAGCCTTTTTATTTTTTTTTGAGAGAAGTTCTCACTAAGTTGCCCAGGTTAGCTTCAAAATTGTGACTCTCCTGCCTCAGCCTCCCACATAGTTGGGGTTATAGGCCCAACTACAAATTTCTTTTTTAAAGAATAAGAGCAATCTAAGTAAAGTACCTCATTGTACAGTTATCAAGACCCTTTCATCAGGATGCAGTCATACCCGCAATTAGCTAGGCATATCTGGAATGGAGACAAACAATGGTATTGGTATTTCCAGCTTAGGTAGGTCTTATCTTCTTAGCAGATGTCAGAAGCCAAGGTCTGGATGTAGTCGGTCTGTTGCAAATAGCAGCTCAGGAATGTTAAGTGGCTTCAGGAGTCTCGTGGACAGCATGATCACCTAACAAGAGGGACAAATGCATTGCAGAAAGTCAGGGAAGTCAACACGGGGTTGTTTGATCATAAGAAATAAAATGCAACAAATGTCTTTGGAGGGAGGCCTAGAGTGGAGGACCATGAAGAAGAGAGAGGGTGACAGGTTGAATGCCACCTGGTGCTAATGACCTGCTTGGGGGGTGGTACACAGTCTGAGAAGTACGGCCCGTGGAACAGCTGGGCAGGTCCTCTAGACCTTCAACCAAGGATGCACTAAGAGAGAGCAATGCCAGATGCATTTGGGAGGCTGAGCCCAGCCATCCCTTGCTGCTGAACTGAGTAAGATCACACCCTGGCTTGGCACATGGTAATCAGGTCTCAGGCTTCTTCCAGGGAACTTTTGCACATGCATGCTAGGTATGTCCAAGAGGTGGGTCTAGTGCTTGGGATGTGGATTGCATTGGTTTCTCAATGCCAAAAACTGAGAGGCCAATCCACAAAAATTTAATGTGGCACAGTTCTCGAGGCCGTAAGTCTAAGACCAAGCTGCCAGGAGAGCAGGTTCCTTCTGTAGGCTGTAAGGGGAGTCTGTTCTATCTGTTGCTCTTGCTTCCTTGCGTCTTCACACTCTCTTCCTCTGTATATGTCTGTCACTCTGTCCTGACTTCCCCCTTTTCCAGATACAGTCATACTACAGTAGAGCCCACTCTAATGAGCTCACCTTAATTTAACCAACTGCAAAGACTATTTCCATATAAGGTCACATTCACAGGTCTGGGGAGTGGGGATTAGAATTTCAACCTCTTTTTGGGGGGTGGATGGACACAGTTAAACACATAATGATGATGATAGCAGCTAATATTCACTGGTTCTTCTGATGAACTAGGTCCTGAGAATTAACTCAGTCATCTCCATTTAATCCTCATCACATATCCTTATTAAATAACTGCATTTATTATTCCTGTTTTGTAGGTGAGGAAAACAAAGTGGAAAAATGTTAGGTAAATTTTCCAGGGTGCAATAAGTGGTTGAATCAGGAGCAGCTGAGGTCCTGGTTCCAGGGTCGTGTGTCCTTCACCAGGGCTCTGGGAGTAGCTGCTTGGGTCCTCTAATCCATGTGGGGCTTTGGGCCTTTCTAGTTGCTCATTGGGAGACGCCTATAGCTTCTGTCAGCCTGGACCTTACTCTGTGGGCAGATTTCTGTCTACAGCACCGGGAGAGCTTGTTTCTGGGGCTGGGTGTGTGACATGCTCTGCAAGGACTGGTGAGGTTTTACGTGAGTCGCTACTGTACAGTCCTTGTTGAGGAGGTGACTATGGGAAGTAGGGAAGGTGGCGTTAGAATCAGAACTCCACAGCGCAGCGTCTGAGCCAGGGGATTTCAAGGCAGCAGCTTGCCTGGGCTTCACCTGGATATACTGCCTGGCTGTGCTTCCTCGGAGGGGTGAAAGTTGGTCTGGGAACTTCCCTCTCCCGCCCTCCTGTCCCCCAAAGGTGTTCCAGGCGCAACCAAGTCAATGAAGTAATCAGTTGCTAACTCACCTAGCTCACTGATGAAAACCAGCCCACATTCCATTGCAATGGGGGAGGAAAAGTGGACGGGGACCAATGGAGGGGTGTAAAATAACAATTTTCTTGTTATTGAAAACAACTTTTCAAAAACCTACTGAAAAAGTTCTCTTTTTGAAAACACTAGTTTGTGAAAGCATCTAGTTTACTTGTTTTTGAAACTGTATTAACTTATAAAAAATATATGGCTACTGTCAGCCAAGTCATGTTTTGGTAGAAAAAAAATTACACTGAAATTAGTGTTTCCCATTCTTTCCTTGAAAGCCGAACAAAGGGAGTTTGAAGACACCAAGCAAATGTTAGCATCCCTTCATCACCTGCGCACATGGTTTGGACACTGCCTGAACATGTGCAGCTAGAGAGGGCATCCCTCCAACCCAGGTCTTTTGCACCAGACCTAACAGGCGAGTGGTGATGGCAGCTCCTGGGCCAGAGCAGCCGGCTGGGCTGAGCAGATCCCAGCTCCACTGCTGGTTGCTTAGATCACTGGAAAGACACTTAACTTTCACTCATTTGCTTCCTCTGTCCCAGCAGGAAAAGGGCTTGCAGCCTTGCCTGGAGGATGACATAAGGTCCAGAGTGTGGAGGAAATGGGAAGAACTGTGTAATTGTCAGTGATTTTGCTGTGGTTTTTGTGCTTGGGCCACAGACCACCTTTTCAAACTGAAAAAGGTGAAGAACTCTAGAAAAATACACATATGTTCATACATAACATTTCAAATATAGTTTTAGGGAAAGTTCTTGGACTCCTAGGGAATTCTGGACCATAGTTAGGAAGCCCATTAAAGATGTGTGCATAAAGGCCAAAATTCTTCATGCACTCTCTGGAAGTAGACTCTCCTGAGGTAAGAGAGGCCAGTAGGGGTTAATGTATCAAGGAGTTCCCTCAGCATGACTTGCTAGTCCCCACCACACTGCTGGCCCCTGGAGTTCTTACTTCCATGCAAAGCTGATAGATTCCTCTCTGGCTAAGGTAAGGCCAGTGAGAGGGCTAGAGTGGGTCTCGGAAGGTGCTTCAGGATCCTTGTAGGACTGAGGAACCTGGAGCAAAAACGCTACAGACTCAGTTGAAGTCAATACTTTGACAGCAGCAATAACTGAGTCTCAATAATCTAACATTCTCATGAACAACTATTTCGAAGAAAACAAGAGACATTATGGTAGCCATTGTTGATTTCCTGTTGTCTTGTTTCAAAGTCCTGTATTGCTTGCATTGTTCTGTTCTGATATGCTTTGTTCTGTTTTACTGTTTTGTTTTATTGTCTTTAAAATAAAAATTAAAAAAAAATTATCTACCACTCTCAAGTCATGTTCTGTGCTTGTTTCTACCAAGGGGTTTGTTTCCACCTGAGCTGGAACACGAAGACCAGCCTCCTAACATCTAAACAAGTAGGTCTCTGCATCCCCCATCAAGCAGGGCTGAATGGGAGGGTACCTGGGACCCCGCTCTGAGGGGGTGAGAAGAAACAGATGGAAAACAGAGGCCCCTCCTAAAATAGGTTAGGAGGCCCGCGAGAAGGGGCGGAGCCCAAGAATCCTTCCCAAGTCAGTGGTTAAGAGCACGGAGGTAGGAGTGCCGACTGTGTTGGACCCGAGCTGGCCCACTTGCCAGCCGGATGACCCTGAAGTCGCTCAATCACTCAGAGCCTCCATTTCCTCATCTGTAAGATGCGAACAATGCCATGGACCTCGGGAGCACATGTGAACATCTATGTGGAACACTGAGCCCAAGGCAGGCTCCAGAGGGGCCTGGAAATGAAGTTGCTGTTGTCTGTACCGTCACTGCCCTCGCTCTGCTCCTTACTGTGCCCCCCCAGGGAGCTCACTGCAGTCACTGAGGCGCCATAGAGGAGGGAGAGCTGCCAATCTCACTGTGTTACTCACAGGCTTAAAATCCTTCCCTCCTCCCGCTGCTGCGCTTTGCTAGGCCCCGTCCCCGCACAGCGTTCCAGGCCTTCAGAATGGGCTTGCTGCTCGGCACCCCGCACCACCCCCTTGCCTCCACACCTCTTCCCCATCGGTCCTCCTTTCACCAAAACTAACTGGCTCTTTGAGGACGTGTCTTTGTCTGCAAAGGAGTTCCCCTCCTCGCTGCCCAACAGCCTGTCCATCCGCCTTCAGCGTGCTCAGGCCCCATTGCCTCTGGAAAGCCTTCCCAGATCAGCCTCCTCCGAGACTGTCTGTGCCTCGCTGCGTTCCGTGTCCCTCACCGCGCCTCTCGCTGCCTCTTAGTGCAGTGTCTGATGCAGAGTTGGCCCTGGATTTACTGAGTTGGTAACGAACTGAACACACAGAAACGAGAGGACAGTGAAGGCAGAGGGAGTTGGGCTATGCGAGGTTTCTATTGAGGGAGGCTCTGGCAAAAGACTGTCAAGTGACACTGGGTAAATTTGTTTCATATCAACTCAACAAAAAAATCTACTCAGCTAAAATTCCTATTCGAGGCGCAAGCAAGGTCACACTGCTAACATCCACATGCAGTGTCATAGTTGGTGGTCCTTAAGGTGGTACTTAAGTATTTTTATATCTTAGGCATTTTTGGCATTCAGGCTACTTTTGACTGTTTTAGATTTTTTTTTTATTCAACTACTGCTGGCTCTGCATTTGGCTAACATAGTCCTTTACACTCTAAAAAATGGGCTTCACATGAGGGGAACCCCTTCAAAAATGTAAAACACTCAGAAGAGCCTGAACCAGACCTATCTGATGAAATTTAAAATTTTTAACCAGAGCTATAAAACTGGTGATAGTAGACAAATTAACTATTAGAGAATTTCTTTCAGAAAATTGCTTTTCTTCCCCTTCCTTCTCCTCCTCCTCTTCTCCTTATCATTATTATTATTGTGGTTACTGGGGATTGAACCTATGGCCTTCACTCTAAGCTACATCCCCAACCATTTAGTTTTCATTTTGAGGCAGGGTCTTGCTAAGCTGTTGAGTTGCCTAGGCTGGGCTCAAACTTGCAATTGTCCTGCCTCAGAGTGCTGGGATCACAGCCTTAAGAAAACACCCAGGCCAGGACTGGCCTTCATTCCTTGCC
>RJWT010016597.1:0-19765 GCA_004365215.1 Cuniculus paca | reverse complement strand
AGTGCCATGCCACCCTGTCTTGGAGTCAGCTGATTATGGACTGAAATCTCCAGAAACTGTAAGCTAAATAAACCTTTTCTTCCCTAACTTTGGGTGTCAGGTGTTTGTCTCAGCAACGAAGAAAAGTAACCAAGACAAACTCTTAGAAGAAATATAAGGTCCACAGATTGAGAAGAATGAGCACAAATAAGGAAACATATAAATACATGGGAAACAGAAATCATTTCCTAACTTTAAAAGGTCAAATAATAATTACAGAAAAAATTATGAGGTTAGAAAATTATCAGTGCTTGCTAACTAGATGGGCAGGAGTTTAATAATAGAAATATATATATATATATATATATATATATATATATATAATTTCTTACGAAGCAAATTCTATTCAGAAAGGCAAAAAGTGAATTTATCTTGGATAAATCTGTAAAAACATTACATGTCAGACTAGGTTTTCCCAAGGTGGCTGCAACAGTATCTCATACTACATGGTCTTCTTACCGGGAACTCTTGCCATTTGCTTGGGTAGATCTTTGCCTCTGCTAGAAGAAAGTTTATAATAGTGGAAGTGGTATAAGTTGTGATTTTTGAAGCTGGATCACAAAAGTTCCACGTATTTCCAACTTCTTCTCCTGAGGTACTTGTTTGCAGAACCAAACCATCGAGGAAATCCAGGGAGTCCGTGGAGAGGTCAAAGTGAAGAAGAATGAAGTTCTCTATTCTTCGTCTAAATTAAGCTCCCAGAGGGTGACATCAAATTATTAGGCAGGTATCTCGCTTTGAAAATGTATTTCTCATACTTACATCAAACTACACTAACCAATATTACTTAGAGCAAACCTGGGATGTTGTTGCTGAACTGATTCTTAATTGCTGGTTGAGAAGAAAAAAAAAATTATTGTGGTTGACTTAAACTGCATTGTTTTGGAGTGAACTTCTATACTGCAATGATATTTGGAAAACTTTCTGCTACAAGTCATAGAATTCTTGAATACCTAAAATGTAGTGCATGGCTTTGGGATTCTCAGATGAGCTGAAGTTGAAAGCAATTAGAAGAAGATATTAGGAAAGGATAAATGGACTAAAAGAGATCAAAAGGAAAAGTAAGGTTTACAGTTTCTGAAACTGGGCAAAACGGTGCCTTGCCATGTAATGGCTGAAGCTGAAGTTTGGCAACACCGTTGTCTTTGACAATGTTACTACTAACAGGGGTGATACAGCCTAAGGACATTTCCAAGAACTATATTGAAATCGACACCTGGCTTCTAATTTCCTATGATAAAATGTGAGTGAAATGAGCTAAGGAAAAAAAGCTGTTCAATGTATAGGACCCCAGAATTCCTCCATATGAAGATAAAGCTGTTTCTTATCTCCAGCTTTTCTAGATGGCAGACAGGTTTCATATTAATAGTATCTGGTTACAGTCAGCCCAGAGGGTGTCTCAAAGGTTCTTAAGGATATGGTCCCACAACAATGTCAAGGAATCTGAGATAAAGTAAGACTTTTCTCTAGGAAAATTGTTGGTGTTGCATTTGTCTAATCTATCTGCATACTTACATACAGACAAATTAAAAATCCACAGAATTTTGAAAAAGGATTGTAGTAACTGCTACTATAGGAATGAGTGGCAGAACAAAAATTTTAAAGAGGATTTGGACGCTTACGCTTTTGGAGTAGAAAGCAATCTAAAGGCTTGTCCACTTGCAAAAATGGACCATTTATTATTGAAGAGGACAGATGGCTCAGAAAGCAGAATGGAGAGTTAAGGAGAGCTAGCCGAGAGCCATGGAGAACCGGCACTAGGGATGCGACTGATCCTTAAGGAAATGACAGTCTGTGTGCAACTAGATTCGATAATTGCTGGAGACAGAGGGAATGTGCGACCGTCTTTGTGTGCTCATTTTTTCCTGGGAGGGCTTACAGTAGTTATCTTATGCTGTTCCACTTTTGTATTTTGGTTTATGGTGGTCAGATAACATCTATTTAGTTGACAGTTATTTGTATTGAAAGGAATAGATTTCAAGGAGCTGAATAAAGGCAGAAGGAAAGAAAAGGAGGAAGAAGAGCTGATTGCAGGGTTCATTCCCAGTTTCATTGTCTCTAAACTTTTTTATCTCTCATTGCCCAACTCAATTCCCATTTCCTCATGAACTTATCTCAGTTGCTCTTGTTTCAGCTATTCTACATTTTTTTCTCTTAATAACAACAAAAATATTAATTCTTCAGATTTAGTATTTAAGGATAAATTTCCTTTCAACATTCAGTATTATACTTTTTCTTTCCAGGGAAATGGAATAACTCAGTAGCTAAATGCAGGGTTCAGTTTAGCATCCATCTCTTCCTCTAACTTGCTTTATGATCGCAGTAAATTATTCCATCCCTAGTCTGACAGTTTCTTCATCCGTACTGTGCAGATAATGGTCACAAATTTACCTGTGAGTGAACTTTATCTCCTCGTTGGGTAATTGTGAGTGTTAAGTGACACAAAGAAGGTCTGAAAAGTCCTCATTGTTGCTCATTGATATTAGCTGTTATCATCGAATCGAAAGTCTGTCACCAGCTAACAAAAATGGATGTGGGAGACAATTCGAGTGACTCCCCTTGAATGCAGAACAAATGCTGCAACTTTGATTATATCCAGACTTACTTCCATATACTGATATGTACAGAGCTGACTATGATATTTCCTTCTGTCTTCAATTGGCTCTAAGCATTGTAAATAAGGCTAGCCAGGTACTGGTATGTAATCTCTAAAGCCATCAGACAGTGTCCTGTTTCCTCCCATAGTGCTCTCTGTAAAAGACATGAGCACAGCGGGATGGCAGAGCCGGTCAGCTCCAGGAATGTCAACTGGGTATGAGCCTCAAGATAAAAAGGCTGCGAGTCCCCAAGGCACAAAAGTTTACCTATCAGAAACTGAAGCAGTAGCCTCCAAAAACAATTTAGTTGCTACCTTAATTGAATTATGTAGAATGATCCTTCTGCATGCCATTCTCCCTGCATTTTACAGTGATGCTTTTCTCACACCTAGCTAGCCAGCTCAAGTTACTCATGTAATTCCCCCCATCCTCACTATCACTCATCTTGAGCCACCCTCTTCTTCACAAGATAACAAATTCTGGGAGAGGCCTTGGATCAGGGCCTTTGTCCTCACATTCTCACATGGGGATTGGGCTTAGGACTCCTTGGCTGCCCTTAACTTTGAATATGTCTTGGTGTCTTTACTCTCACTGTGGGTTGCATTGGAGGTGGTAGACTGGAATTAATTTGCTGGGAGTCCAATAATGTCTCAATGGGATTACAATTATAACTTTGGATTGTGAGGAAGACAGAGAAAAGGATTACAATACTCAAGTCACCACACTCAATATTTGGTATTACAACAAATGGGAATTAAAACTAAAGCACAAATTTATGCTACAAAAAGCTTTAATTAGAAAGCTAGCAGAAATACAGGAAAGGACTCTGGCTGAGCCACGGGAGGACACTCTCTGATACTGCTCCACCTTTGAAGGTAGGAGGCTATTGAGGATTAGCTGGTGCACTGGAGCCTGGTGGAAAATTAGCTTTTTCCTGATGTCATGATTCTGGCATCTTTAAGGCTGAAGGATACTTACATTTTTCAGGAAGGGACTGTCTCTGCATGTGGCGGTTTCAGTCCTGTGGGCCTTCACCATTCAGAGGCTCACAGGTTTAGGACAATTGTTCTGAGCCTCTGGGTATAGCTGGATGTACCTGTAAGCCTCTTATCTTGATGTGCTAGGTCTGGAAGAGGGATGAAAGCATGTAAATTTGGGTAATTAACCATAGCTGGAAGCTCCTAGAGAGACACTCCCTAAGTAATCAGTATGACCATAAAAGCAGAGCAAAGTTTGACCTTCATTTTCTATCCGTTGTTATTGTAAATCTTGGGTTTAAGATTTTCTCTGCAGTTAGTTACCCAGTGGACATTTGTTGGCCCAAGTAAAGAGTTGTGGCTCATAGCAAAAATGGCATTCAATTCTCTGTCTCTGAAGAAAATACAAATCATGCTTTCAATGAATAGCAGAAAACACCCAAGATTCTGCACTTTTCCCATCCCTATGGTGGTCTCTGACTGTGTCACGACTGACTGTGTCATGACTAGGTTTTATGCTCTTGCAAGTGTAGATACCATAGGAAACATTTGGCTCTGCAGACAACTGAGTTGTGACTACATAATTGTATTCTATAATAACTGATAGATCAATTAGAGATGTTTTATCTTCCAATATGTCATATATTCAAAGAGTAATACATCAGATCTATTATTTATGTAAATCAAGTTTTGCATAAGTTTCAAAAAAAATAATTATTGTAGAGAAATAATTAAACCTAATTCAATAAGTCATGATTTCAAAGAACTTCTTTGAAGACATTATGTTGTGCATTATTGAACTACATGTAATTAGATTTTACCTGGTTGTATAAAAAAATATAAAGTCTATGGAAAAGAATACTTGTGGCAACAAAAACTTTAGCCATAAAATTAAGTTAAAATATATTTAATATTTCTGTCTACTATCTGGTTCTTTTCTGCCTTCATATTATTAATTTTGTGAGGAGTAAACTCTTCATTAACCTGGCTGAAATCTTTAGATTCAATGATGTATCTTTCTTTTTCACTGCCTAGGAGTGACGATGCATCCATTTCTTAAGTATTCATTCTCTATGCTTTGTATTCTGGCTTCTGTGTCACAGAAATTATGAAAAACACACTTTAAAGTATATCTAGACTTTATTTGACATTTTAATCTTAACTCTCAAGTCATGGAAACCTTAAACATAGAATTTGAATCAAGGCTTATAGCTGTGTTGCTTTGACTTCAGTGTGTCTTAGATTAACTTGAGGAATTAATTAAAACTTTCAAATTATAAATCCCTACCCCCAGAAATTTTGGTTTAGTTGTACTTCAGAGGCACTGGGTTTATATATTTTTCACAAAATTCCCAAGGGACACCAAAGCATTGAGAACTGTTCTTTGAAGAGATACCATCTTTGTAAAATTGAATAAAGCAGAAGGGAGATGCAAACTTTTGTTTTTATTAAACAAAAAAATTAAAATGATCATACAGAATTTCAAAACAAAATAATAGGAGATTAACACTGGTTTATATATTGTGTATTGTTATCTTCAAAGTAGTTGCTCAGATTACAAGATATAGGCATGAAAAAATGGTCAAACAGTGAAAGCACAAACTGGTTCTTTTTTTTGATGAACTAACAGAGAGAGTAGTATAATTATCATATATATATATATATATATGTATATATAATCTTTTCCCTTCTTTCTTTTCTCCTTTGCCCTATCCTAGCTGTTCTTTCCTTTTGAGTAGCTTCCTTCCTTTTCACTTTCACAATATCTATTGTATATTTTGGATCTTATTTACTCTTACAGTGTTTTACACTAGGGAGACAATATGATTATTTATGCATGTGAATCTGATATATTTCACTTAAGTGTATGGGCTCAAGTTGTATCAACTTACCTACAAAAGTCTCCAGTTTACACTTCTGTATAGCTAAGTAATACTCCACTATATAAAAATACCACATCTTTTTAATCCATTCTATGGTTGATGAGCATTTGAGTCATTTCCAAGATTTACCTATTACAAATTGTGCTACTATAAACTTGGGTACACATATATCACTGTGGTATGATGTTTTCCATTCATCTAGGAAAATACCCAAAAGGGGAATAGCTGTATTGAATGGGACCTTCAATTCTAGCTTTTCGAGGAATTTCCACACTAATTCAGAGTGGTTGTACCAGTCTACATTTCCACCAACAAAGGAGAAGGGTTCCTTTTATCCCACAGCCCCTCTAGCATTGGTTATTGATTGATTTCTTGATGACAGCTATTCTTTCTGGAGCAAAATGGAGTCTCAATGTTGTTTTAATTTGTGTCTCTTGAATGACCAATGATGATGTTTTTTTCATATATTTATTTGCCAGTTGTGTTTCTTCATCTGAGAAGAGCATATTCATCTCAGATGCCCATATTTGGATTGGGTCATGACCTTTTTTATCTCCAAAAAAACTAAGTAGAAAAAAATACATAAAATAAAAAATAAAAAACTCTCAGATTCTTTGATGCTTTTCATTTTTCTTCTCTCTAATTTCCCATGTCCATCTCACAATTCTTGATGATAGCCCAATTTAAACACTAATCCTAAATCTCTTTGGGTTTTCTGTATTTGAATATTTTTCACATCCAAAGACTGAACTATAATATTTACACAAAATTCTCCAAAATTATCTATATCTCTTATGTATTTCTCTTTAACTTCTTATTCATATCTTTAGTTTCCTATTGGCTATTTACACATCTCAAGCTAATTTAATCAACTCACATATGCCTTTGAATGGTACTAAATTCTGCATTGCTCTTTTTTCCACTTAGTGTTTCCTTCTAGGTTGCCAAACAGAATTCATGTTCTTTTCAAAATATCAGTATCTAGCTGTCAATGAGTTTTATTTGCCGCTGTGTGAAAAAGATCAAATATAGCCAAAGCTTGGGAATCACACAGAGCTGAAAAAACAACAAAAACCATTGATGGAAATCTAGGAATATGAAAGAAAGGGATAGTAGAATGTTAGTCCCTTTTCAGAGATTTGAACACTAGTAGGTTTGGGTATTCAGTATTCAAAATTCTGGAAAGACTTGGACAAAAACAGCACTCAACACTATGGGAAAAAAGATGAAAAATGGAACATAAGTAATGGAAGAGGACAAAAACCTGATTTTAAAAATAGAATAAAGTAAAGAACTAGAGTACAGACTTTATTAAAATGATTGAAAGGAAAAGTTCACTCACCCAATCATTCTGTTTTTCAGCCACTATCATTAACAATTTGAAGAAATATCAGACATTATCTAGTGGATTAGGACTGCAGCAGAGAACAACAGTTTCTGATTTCAAGAAGTTTAACTGTGAAAAAGATTGGAACTAACCCTGTATTGCAGGTAATTTTGTGATAGCCTTGTAAAGCCATGGGAGCTGAGAGATGAACAAATATTTTCAATTAGAAATTATTTGAAGAACCAGCAGAAGATTGTGTAATGCAATGGGACAAAGTGAATGATGAGTGAAAAAATATTGAGGCAAACCCAGGAATTAAGAATGGTTAATGAGCAATAGCAAAGAAGTGGTTGTAATATCAGACAGTACTTGGAAAACGTATCGTGTGGGTTGTTTGGCCATGCAAGTTTTTAAATTTTTATTTCATGTACAATGCAAAGTCATTTAAGAATTTAAGTAAAAAAGTGAAAATCTTCTTTCTAAAAGACAACTGGGTTTTACATCGAAAATGGACTGTAGAAATAAAGAAGGGGTTGCAAACAAACCAGTTAGAAACTGTTGTCAAAGTTTAGGGGAAAAATAATTATGGTTAGATCTCGGATGACAGCAGTAGAGAAAGTGAAATGTGGATATACAGAAGCGATATTTGGGCATCAAAGTAAAAAAGTTATGATGGATTGGATTGAAGAAGGGTTCAGACTGAGAAAGCAATTGGTGAAAAGTCCTGAATTTTTAAATTGAGTAAACAGTGGTCTTACATATTGACAAGAAAACATTTACATAGATTGGAGGGAAAAATATTTCTGTTTTGATCATGTTGAGTAAAAGAACCTAATGAATAGCCAAGCCAATGAGGCCAGAAGGAAGTAGAATAATTAATTCTGGGCACAAGAAGAGAGATACAAACTGGAGAAGCATTTGAAAGTCATCTACATTGAGAGGCACACAGTCAACAAAGCAAGTAGTCCAGGAATTAAGTGAGTGAAATTGCATCAATCAATAAAAAATGGCATCTTAAGAATAATAGTATGAGTTCTAGGAATCTGAGCATACAAAAGAAATCACTAGGTTTACAAAGATAAACTTTATTCAATACCTTTATACAGACTCTTTCAGAAACTTGTTTGAAATTAAAGTAGAAATTCATATGCTATACTGTAAGAAGAGAATAGAAATTAAGAAAAATGGAAATGTCAATTCTAGAAAGTTCATTTCTTGAAAAACAAAAATTCAATAATGCACAATGTTGAGCTTGCATCTGATGAGGTATAGTTTTGGTTTTTTTTTCTTCATACTGCCCCAAACATTTTTGAGTCTGAAATAGAAACAAGCTTCTAAAATGGAAGTTAGAAGACTCCAGTTGGAACAGTTGCAAAACTACAAAGTAAGCATGCACAGCAGATTGTAAGACTTAGAACTATTTATTTTTTCCTTTGTTATGCCTGGGATATAGGTCCATCTGTATTTAATCCTTTTCTACATCTATTCATTATAGAACACTGGATAAATCTTCCTAGACCATAGTTTTCCTGCCTAAATGATTTTCTATTACTAAAAAGGTAGCAATACATTATCTTCATTTTCATTTATAAAATATTCTACTCTTTATTCTAGTATTTCTATGCTTTGTTCTAAAATCTTGATTTGTTTATTTCCTGCAAGATGACATCATGCTTTCATGCATACCTTGCCCCTTCCTGAATGACCAGAAAATGACCAAAAGCTTTCTGGAATTTATGAGTAGTGGTTAATGACATAGCTATTGGAACAGAACAATTCATATCATTCTGCAACTTGCTGTGTAATCTTGTATCAACTCCTTAACCTCTTATGTTTCAATTTTCTTATCTATAAAATCAGTGACTCTAATCAGTTTTTGACAGAATAAATAATTGTCTGACTGATAGAACTATGCTATATATGATAGCAGTTTTTAATTCCTGGAAGGATTTTCCCTCCTTAGAACCTCTCCTTTAAAGAATAATCCTAATTGTCACTTTCTAAAAGCAATTCACTGTGGCTTCTGCATTCTAAGATCTCAGAGTACTTCCCTGATTACCTTATTTATTGGACAGTTATTCATATAGTAATGTGTGAGTTTTTAATAAATAGATATGATATTTTCTTTTTTTAAGTGATTTTTACATATATGTATATTTTTTCCCAAAATTTATTTGCTGCAGTTTGGAAGTTGTCTTAGTTACTTTTCTCATTGCTAAGACAAAATACTTAAAATGGACAAATGAAGGGAGGATAAGTTGATTTAGC
Source organism: Cuniculus paca (assembly GCA_004365215.1). Lineage (NCBI taxonomy): Eukaryota > Metazoa > Chordata > Mammalia > Rodentia > Cuniculidae > Cuniculus > Cuniculus paca. Next base: position 10,674 of record RJWT010016597.1, on the reverse strand, counting down.
TCACAGTTTGTAGCGGTTTCAATACATCATCTGCTTGTTCCAAAGCAGGGTTGCAAGACAGACATGCATCTCAGAGGGGAAACAGTTCATGGAGGGCAGAAGGTAGCACACACACACACAAAAAAGCAAGTGACAGTAACAGTGTCTTTCTATCCCTTTTATTTTAACCTGGTTACTTAGGATGGCTAGCAGTCACACTCTTAATCCTAGTGCCCTTGAGTCTAGCATCGCACCATGAATCAGTTCCAGTGTCACACACTTGAGATCCAGCCAATTGTGAAAAAGCTTCACCTATGTCAGAATGAGGCTTTGGAGGATATCTAAACAAAGCCATAACATTCCCCCCTGGATCCCCAAAGATTTATGCACATCCCTTTATGCAAAAAGAATTTAGTCCATTTCCAAGAGTTTCCAAAATCCTAACAGTTTCAGCATTGATGAAAAGTCCAAGTCCAAAGTCTTTTCTGAGATTTAAAGCAAACTTAACTGTGAACCCCTGTACAAATGAAAAGAAAGTGAAACACTTCCAACATTCAATGGCACAAGATAGACACATACATTCCAAAAGTTACAAACAGGAGGATAGCAAGAATGGAAACAAAGAAAAAAAAATACTTAGCAGGGCAAACAAATCCCACAGTTCCATTTCCAGCATGTCCAGCAATGTGTGGCAAGTTATGAATTCCAAAGGGTTTGTGTCCTTCTGGCCCTATGGTACTGCCAGTAGTTGTAGCTCTCGTGGCTTCTCTGTGGGGCCAGTTCTGCTCCCTCCTTGCAGATTTCCTCAGAGGATTCACATTCCTGACTTCTCCAAACTTCTGGAGTTTCCATGGCACCATTGGCTTCACATTCACAGCTTCACACACTGCCCTCTCAGAGACACACTGACTGACCTACCAGACCCTCTTCTAAAATCTGGGTAGAAGGCTTTCTGACACCACAACCCTTGCATTATGCATGTGCCTAAAACCAGCACCACATGGATGATGCCAACATCTGCTACCAACTAGAGCAGTAGCCATATCTCCTTTCTTCTGACTGTAGGGGTTGAGTGCCTGTGAACCAAATCTCAAGGAAAAACTCCCCTAGGCTGCCACTATTATGGAACATGATCCTCTGGGACTCTCTTCTCAAAGCAAAGTCTTCCACTTTTATAATTTTGAGGTTGCAAAGTGTAGAGACCTGCTGCTTCTTGTGATGGCCCCAGGCCATCTTTTCTATACTACTGTTCTTTCTCAGCAGTCAGCTTCTTTTCTGCTCTATCTTTGCTGTCCAGAGCTTTATTGCAGCTTTTTTTCTGGCTAAACTCAAAATGGTTTAAATTATGCTTCTGAGCTTTTTGCTTCTGAGTATCAACATTAATGGGGCTAACAGCCCCCAAAAGTAGCTATGCCACTGCCTCAACATTAGATTGCCTGGAAATTTCTTCTGCCAGGTTAGTTAGTACACTGCCCTTAATCTCAGTCTCAGGCAAACTCTCTGGATATGTGAGCAAAATGGGAACAAACTGTCTCCCAAGGCACAACACCCCTCACCGGGAGTCCAACAACCAATGCAGTCCTTCTCCCTAGCAGAGACCTCCTGAGCCTGGTCTTCCCTGGCAGGATTTCTATCAGTCTTCTGGTTTTCAGAGCTCTGACCAAAATCTCCCAAGTACAGCCTAAGGCATTTCAATTCTACTTCTTCAGCCAGCATCTCTGAACTTTTCCGAATTGTTCCCACAAGCCATTCCCAAAGGCTTCTGACCCACATGGTCAGGTATAGTCACAAAATGACTCCATCTCTCTGGTACCAAGTTCTGTCTTTGTTACTTTTCTCATTGCTGTGACAAAATACATGACACCCAGAAGTGAAGGGAGGAAAAGTTTATTTACTTCAGAGAGGTTTCAGTCCATAATCACAGGCTCCAAGGCAGGGTGAGGTGTAGGCAGGCATTTCAGAGGAAAAGCAGTTCATGGAGGGAAGAAGGTAGCAAAACAAGCAAGGAACCTCAACAACATCTTCATGCCCTTTTTAGCTTAACCAGGCTTAGGGTGGTAGCACTCACACCCTTAATCTTAGTGCCCTTGAGCCTAGCATTGCACTGTGCATCAATTCCCATGTCACACCTCTAGATCAGCCACTTCTGAAGAAGTCACATCTATGTCCCCATGCGGCTTTGGGGGATATCTAAATTCAAACTATAACAGATGTTGACTGTGCTCCTAAGTCCTAAGTGTTAACAACTTGGTCCCCTGGATAATGTTATTGGTCATTGGTGGAAATAAGAGGTGGGGAGATCTTTTCATCATTGGAGACTGTATTAGTCAGCTTTCTCAAAGCTAGACACAATGCCAATACACACAATTTAAAGGGAGAGAGGTTTAATTTGGCTCACAGTTTTGACATATTCAGTTTATGATGGCTGGCTCCAATGCAAAAACATCATGGTTGAAGGGTATTGCAAAACAAAGAGATTTAATTCATGGTGACCAAGAAGTATAGTAGGGTAATAGTGCCAGAGAAGAAAGGATGAGCAACCACATACAGACTCCAATGCCAAACCTTCATGATCCCAGTATGCATATGTAATGGAGGAATACAGATATCAGAAAAATAACAGACAGAAGAGGAAAAATAATTGGAATATAAACATTTCCCTACATATTTAGCTTCAGTTGCAGTTAAATACAAAATGTGAGCCTTCACCTATATGTTTTCAAAGGTAGAAGATACATGAGATTGTAAAACAAACATTATAATCAAATAATGGACACCACATACCAGGAATTGCTCAAATGCAAGTTCATATTTTGTTAATAAGATATAAATTAATATTTTGTGTTTTAGAAAATACTTAATCAATGTATATTAAGGCTTTAAAATCACAATAAACTGTGATCCACTATTTTCATTTTGAGGATTTTCTCTAAAGAAGTATTCCACATAAAGAAAATATTTGTGATAACAGTTAACATACATGTGCTTATCACCTATGATGCACTCTTGTGAGGTTTGTACATGTGATATTCACACATTATTTCCTTACAGTTTAAAATGCATCTTTGACATGTACACTATTATTATTATGTCTTGTTGATGAAACAGAGAAAACCTAGTGACTTTCTCTGTCACATAAGTACTTCAGGACCAGAATTCACACCTAGGAAGTTAAACTCTAAAATGTGTGCCCTTAATGATGTTCATGAGTTGTAGCATTTTTGTATTGTTACTTATTGGAGGAATTTTTAAAAGTCAAATATAGTTGTTTGATAAGGAATCATACTACCTTTGCTTATTTGACTTTTTAATGATTATAATGAACTTGACAAACTCTAGACAACTAAAAATAATTATGTCATTTTAGAGATAGTAGATATTTTGCTACCATACACACATGCATGATTTACTGCCTTATTGACAAACACAATTAGTCACAGAAATAAGGGTTAATGTTATTGCTTAGCAAGTTGCCATCATTTTACATGAATATATGTGAATTTATGTATTTGGTGTTACCTTTTTTTCTGTGTTTTACTTCATTAACCCTTATTAATTCATTACAAATAAACAATAAAACAAAATTGCATAAGAACTTTTGTTTCCTTTTCATGATTTAAAGTAAGAATCAAGAAGTCAAAATAACGGAATGAGATCAAAGTATAGGCGAAGGCTAAACTATGTTCATTTTAAAATTTTACAGCTTCCCTACAGTAAATGAGACCATACTGACAACCATTGGAGCTTAAAATGGCCTAGGAGTAAAAATAAGTACGAAGAGCATTGAATGAAAGCACAATATATTTTTAAGACAATCTCAAAAGGCATCACAAATGCTGTCACATCTTCCAGTTGTATGTGTATTTATAATCCTATTGATTTGAATTTCATGCTTGATTTAAAAAGGTTAAATGAACATTTCGCACATAAGAAAATTTGAGTCAATTTTGAGCTTCAAAGATGTTATCAGATTAAACTAAGGAAGACTGGCGAGACCAATCATTACCCTGAGAAAAAGTTATAAAATGACTGGAAGAGGACCCGGGATTTAGCTAGGTGGGGGATTTAGCTCAGTGGTTCAAGTGCTTGCCTGGTAAGTGCAAGGTCTTGAGTTTGATTTCCAGTACCAAAAAAGAAAGAAAAGAAAAAGACTGGAACATAGCCAGGTATCTTCGTGTTAAATCTCTTCCAACTCAGAGCTCAGATTTACCCAAGTAATACAGCAAATATATAACTTTAAATTCTAGACACTTAAGGCATTATAGTCCATTATTCCTATTTTCCCTTAATTTAATGATGTACGTGTACTACATTGCTAAGAAAAATACGATACATTAGAAAAAGTACAGCTTGGGTTTTTAGGTCACCTGATGTATCAGTGACAAACATGTAGCATTTGGCAAATCATTTGCAAATTCTGGGTTAAAATTTTTTCTGTCATTATCTTTAGCAAGCGATCTGGATAAATGAGCTCTGGAGTTGTTTCCGACTGTGTATTTGGGACCTTTGAACACTCAAATTTGTGTTTCGGATAGCACATCAATGATGTTTATGGAAAACATCATTTGAGGCATATTTGAAGAAATGAGTGACTGGCACAGTTATTGGTTTTTCCTTACTGTGGGAAAAGTAAAGAGAACCAATGTAAAAATTAATTGACTAACAAACTAAGATAAATTCAGGCTGATTACCTTTAAAGTGACTTTGTGTGATCATCAGTGTTTAACTAGTTAACTGCATTGTTTTTCTTTTTCTTGACCAATGTTAAATGTCATTGCAAGAAAACAAATACACATACTCAGTACGACCAACCTAAAATTGTACTTGAAAGTATTAGGTTAAAGAATAAGACTTAACACTGAAAAAGTTGTTTTAAAAGAATGCAGTTATTTACTTTTCACATTTGTGTAATATCTCATGGACATCCTCCAATTTTAAGTTGAGAGCAACTTGCAATGGATATAAACTGAAAAAGATGGGAAATCGTATCAAATAGCACGAAGAGACCCTGATTTTTTTCACATGTAGCATGTTTGAGAAGAGGAATTGAAGTCCATTCACCGTGGGTACTACAGAGACAGCATAAAACATTAACAAGTCTAACACTTCGTGACACAATAATTATGGTGTTAATATTCTGAGTAGCCTTAAATATCTGTATCATCTGCCTACATTTACAAATCTCCCTTGTCTTCTTTTGTTACTTTCACATCATGACCTCCATATTAACTGGAGATGGAAAATACATTAAATCAAGTAATATAATTAAATAATACATTTAAATTCTATCTTATCAAAAAGATAACTCAAAATGAATAAACATGTTTCCACTTTCTTAGTGGTAGAAATGATATGGAAGATCAATGTGTTTATTATTCCAGATCTAGTTGCATTTATCCTGTACTACCTTAATGGAGAGGAAGAGATTAGCAGAGGTATGGGGGACATCAAATTATATTTACACAACTCAGCCATAATTTTGTTTCCAAAATGAGCAGTAGAATATCAATTTTTCCTTTAATGAATTGAGGGCATGGTTTTACTGACCTAACTATATTCAGCATAGTAGTTTATTTTCTGTTTTTGAGCTTTTACGAAAGAAACTTGTTTTGTAACTGGCTTTATTTGCTTTAGGACTTTTCTGAAACATTTATCTATCCTGCTAACTTAGGTAACTCATTCATTTGCATTGCCAAATACTACTCTACTGTGTAATCAAACTACAATTAGCTAATTCATTCATTGTATTCTTGTTACAATGGATAAGACTGCCAACACAATGCTCATCAGATAGGCTAAATGTGAGCCTACTTGTAATTCTATCTACTGTTTCAATTATTCACCAGTTCGCCATAAGGGTGCGGCTTGTTTTGAGATTTTCTGGGTATTTTTCAATGAACTACAATTCTTTATTTTTTAGTTTTTTTAAACAAAAGGATATTAATTGTAATTAAATGCTTTACTATATCTGCTGAAATGCTCATATATTCTTTTTTCCAGAATGAATTTTGTTGCCATGTAATTTTAAAATTCAAACAAAGACAAGAGAATTATTTTCCTCTGTGAAGATAACATGCAATATATACTACAGTAAAATTTAAAATTTAATAATGATTTAAGGAAAAATGATTATTTATGTGGCTTTTCAAAATAAGATTCCCTGAAAAATTAACCTACTAGTTAATAACATTTATCTGCGTGGAGAATTTGTTCCACATAAACCAGTAGTATGGATGTGTGAAATTCAGTATTTGTGATTTTGAGAGAAAATCATAGACCCTATCCATAAACAAAATGAACTAATGTGTAAGGAACATAAAATATTAATTTTTTCCAATCTGAGACTAAGTACACCTCAAAAGGAAAGTATACGTTACCTATAAAATACCTAGTTCCAAGCTGTGTTTGAAAGACTGTTTTACTATATCCACCTGAATTCAAAATTCAATAGGATACTAAATTTCTATTTTGTGTTTATATGAGTAGGAAGAATCCTGCATTTGAAAAAAGTATAAATAAACTAGATTACTATGATTTTTGTCGGAGGAGGAAAAGGTAAATAATGAGTGGTACTTTTGAGAGCTTGATGATTTAAATTTCTTCTTTAGATTTGGGATTGTTCTTTACATTTTTTTTTTGGAAAAAATGTATTATGTAAGTAACCCCTCCTAAACTTGCAACAATTCAACAACTACAGTTTTTGAAAGCAGCATGTGATTGCTAATATCTCCATGCTGTACACAGGACTCCTGTGTCAAGCATGGTTCTGAGAACTGTTGATATAAACAAAAAGACCCTTTTCCTTGAAGAGCGTTTCTCTAGTGTATATTCATCCTAATATTCAGAATTAATGAGGTTCATTAAAGAGAAATAATTTTAAAAGAATTGTTATGCTTTGAAATATACAGTCAGACAAAGTATTTAGTGTAAAATCTTCACGTGTTTTTTTTTAAATAATTAATTTTTATTTCTTGCTTTTAAAATAGAAAGGGTGGGAAGGGTTAAAATCTGATGTGGTTCCCAAGACTTGAATTATAAGTGATATTATATAGTATATGGTAGAAATATATCAGTGGCAGCTTAACAGAATTGAAGATTCGGATCTTCCAAAAATAACAATCTATTGCAACAATCTAATATTATCTAGCATTGTAAAGTCAATTCTAAAAAGTTGGTGGTAAAAATCAGATTTATGTATGACTGGCACATACAAAAAGAAATCTCTCCCAAATTGATGCTTTTGGTTTTCTGTGGCATCCACTAATCAGGAAATACAACCCTATTATGCAGGATATATATTGTTACCTTATGACATATATTGTTCTTTTCTTTGGCAGAGTAGACATATGGTTTGTCTATATTTGGTTTAATATTTTAATAAAGCATTTTGGGAAAATAAATTTACCACTTCATTCCCAAGCTGCACATTTCTTCTGCAATCTCCCAAAATAAGATTAGTAGAAATTCTACCCAAGTAAGTCAAAAAAGAAAACAATGCTTTTAAAATGTAGAAATAATTCTGGTATGCTCAAGACAAATTTAGCAGCTCATTTTACTGAAGTAGTTAAAAAATTGTCTAAGAAAAAATATTGTTAAATAGTTTTAGTCATTTAACAATATTATGTAAGTCCTTTTAAAGTAATTTTCACATTTGCTTCAAAAACGGTTAGGTATGAATTTTGCAATCCTTTCCTTACTCTTAAAAATTCTTGTCAAAGAAATATTTTGTTGTGGTGTGGCTTGAAGTGGCATTTTAATACAGAACACTCAAATATATAATTTATGAGATCTATGAGATTCAGACCAGTCTTTCATTTTTGTCTAGTATTTTTCTTTATTATACCTAATATGGAATCAAAAATATCTCCTTAAGCCTCATTAGAATATTGTCTTAAGCTATCTTTTCTCTAGGTCAGGATGTTTAGAAATATTTCATTTTAAAAGAACTACTCAGTCATGAGAAAGATGCCATTGAAATGTAACTATTTTAATGTTTGACTGCCTTAAATCTCATTTTGCCTAGATTTCTCCAAAGTGAGCAGGGCTCATCTGTATGAGATTTCATAAATGGCTTAAATTTATACTCTAGCATTGGGAACTCTGCCTGCTTTAACAAGGCACTCAAAGTAGCCATGCAAAAGTAGTGCATAAAGATTTGTAACTTCTCTGAATATTCATTTCACATAGCTGCTGATCCTTAAGATTGTGGAATGCATACAATTTCTTGAATGCTATTTCCCCCAAAAGCACCAATTTATGAACTGCATTGGTACCAATGTCTCTAGGAAAGAAAAATAAAGATGTAAATCAACATACTAAAGAAGGTTTGATAAATTTTCGTTTTTGGTTGAAAGAAAAATTGTTAATGACAAAAAAATTGAAGCTTTATTTCCTTAAAACACACTTAGATGCATGGAAAAAGAGGAAGAAATCAACAGGATAGCCTGGTAACTATAGCTAAACATAGGTTTTTTTACCCATGGAAAATGCTAAGAGGTGAATGTACAGTCCATGCCACAAAATTACCATAATAAGAATATGAGGTAATGCATGTGCTAATTTGGTAGATTTAGTCATCCATGGTACATACAGAATTTATAGCATATTGTATATGATAAATTCTTAACATTGTATCTGACCATTAAAACAAACTAGACAAAGTACTTATTTATCAGAAATGGAACAATAGAAACACTGTCATGTCTCCATAAAGAGGAACTAATGAAAAAGTCTTTTCTTTATTAGCCACACTACTTGTTACTAAATCTTGGCATTGGTAGTGGTTAAGCTAATTGTATCAACATAATTAGTTCAAAAAATAGCTAGGTGATTAGTAAGGCCCAGTATGAGCATTTCTATGTAGGCCAGTGAGACATGACCTCAGGAAATGTATCTGGTCCTTTTCTTTAGGAGTCCTCCTGTTCTGCTTCTTAGACACCATGAAATGAGAATTTTTGCTCTGCCATGTTTCTGCCTTGGAGCCAGCTGACTACAGACTGAATTCTTGAAAGTTGAAAGCCAAATTAAAACTCTCCTACTTTAAATTGTGGGTGCTGGGTATTTTTTCCAAATGATGAGAATGCTGATTCATACAGAAAATTGTTACTCAGAGTTGTTGCTATGATTGTATGTGACCACATGGTTTAGAAAAATGGGAATTGGTGTGCAGGAGGAATTTGGAAAAGTTTGGAGATTCAGGCTAATAATGTTGAAGGCAGAAACTGGTGGGTGATTCTGGTTGAAGACCACAATTTTGATAGGAATGTAGACAGAAACGTTCAGTCTCAGAAAATTTCACTTGGTAGGTATACACAATTGTACTAGAGGTGATATATGTTATATTTTGAGAAAAAATTCTGTGCATTTGCCCATTTTCTTAGACTTTGTAGGAAATGGATAGTAAGTGCAGTGGATGGATTAATCTAGTGGAAAAACATCAAAACAGCTCTATATTCAGGCCATGGGATGCTATTACTGACTGTTCATAACCAGATTTATAGTGAGAATTAGAAATAAAAAGCAAAGTGGAAAAATTTGAAATATTTAAAATTTGGCTCCAAACTAAGCATGTGTAAAGTTGGGGCCTGAGGAAGAGTGTATGCTAAAGAGATTAGCACATTAAAATGAAATCAAATACTTATTTGAGGGATAAGAAGAAAGATTCCTTGATGGTATCTCAGAAATAAGCAGGATGCCATTTATTCCATGTTCAAAGGAGCAAAAATTTAAACATTTCAATCAGGAAGAAAGGCTCTGATCTCCCTGCTGAAGAAATGCTTTCTAGGGAGTTAGTTATCTGGGATTCATTTAACTGTGCATGTCCATTTAGGCACTCAAAGACTGCTGCTGCTATGGCTCAAGGGGGACCTGACACTGGCTTTGCTGTTGGCAGACTTTTCATTATCCCCATGATGCTAATTTACCAGCATGTGGAATGGAAGAGTTGAGGGGTCAGGGAGACTTCCACCCAAATTTCAAAGGATGAATTGGAAGCCACGTAGAGGAGACCTGAAAAGTGTGTGCTCAAATCTGTGGTAATGAAGTAAAATATGTTGTGGAGACACCAGGAACCAGAGATAACAGGAATGGAGAAACTCTGCAGGTAAAAGCTGCAGACCATGAGTGGAGCCCATCCAATAGTGTGGGCATAGTGACTACAACCAGCAAGACCATAAGTATAGGGAGTTGACTTCCCAAATCCTCTGAAACTTACATCTCACCATCATGTGTCCTGAATGTTGGGCAGGGAATTCCAGGGCTTAGTGTTTGACAGACCAGGTTTCAGTCTTGCTTTGGTTTATTTTTTATGCCCTATCTTTTTTTCCCTCTATACTAGGACTACTTAACCTGTGCCAATGAACCTTGGAATTATGTGGCTTTAAAAAAACATTATAGAGGTTCACAGCTAAGAGTTTGCTTTGAGTTTATAAGAGACTAACTTGAACTTTTGAAAAATGTTGAATTATTGATACTTTTGGGAAGTGATTATTGTAAAGTATTCAGGATACTTGTATCACATTACAGAGAATTTGTAGGTTTATTACTGTGCTTATTTAGAAATGAAGTGTGGTTTGAGAAGTTGCATTTAGGTGTCAACTTGACAAGGGGTGGGATGTAGTGGGTAAGCTACTTGTGTCAAATTTATTGACTGGGGAATTGTTAAGGGATTTATAAGCCCAAACTTCTTAGTTTGTT
>RJWT010016596.1:0-19768 GCA_004365215.1 Cuniculus paca | reverse complement strand
ACAGGATCCATCAATATGCTCTATGCAAGAAACACATTTAGCTAGAAAGAAAATTAATAGCCTGAAAGTCAAAGGAGAGAGAACAATGCCCTATGTGACAGGGAGCCAGAAAAAAAAATAGGGGTAGCCTGCCCATCAATTGCAGAATGGATAAGAAAGACATGGGATTTCATGGGGTGGAAACCTACTCAGCTATAAAGGAAGATAACCTTGAGGCTCTTGTAGGTAGATAGAGGCAACTGGTAATAGTGCTCATGGATGTAATGGATCAGAGTCACAAGGGTGAATTTCATTTTATCTCCATAGCATAACAACCTAAAGGTGTTAGTGGGATCCAAAATGCACAATACATATTGGGAAAGTCAAAGGGGAGGAATTATCTAAAAAGGGAAGGAAATGACCACTATTAATCTATTATCATGATTTGAAATTCAGATTGTATTCATAGTTCTGATTAGTTTCATTTTATTTTGCCCTTTGTTTGATTTTATTATACTTGATGGCATGGACAGCTATTTTAAAGATAACAAAATATATAATTGCAGCCATCGAGGATGTCCAATCAGCTTGTTTAGAAATGCTGTATGGCTTTCATTGTTTGTTTTGATTGATTTTACTCTATTCTGTGTGGTTTGATTGTAATATGTCTGAAGGTGTAGGCAACTATTCTGAAGATGACAACTATTATGGTAGCCAATCCTGTTTTGCTAATATCTTGAAATTCTGTATTGCTTACATTGTTTTGCTTTGTTTGTTTTGTTTTGTTGTTTTGTTTTGTTTCTACTGTTTTAGTTTGTTGTATTTTGTTTGATTTTACTTATCCCTGATGGTATGGGCAGGTATACTGCAGAAAACAAGAGGCATTATGGTAGCCTTATCGATTGCTGTTTTTTTTTTCTTTTACCCTGTTTCAAAGTCATGTTCCATGTTCATTGCTTTGTTTTGATTGACTTTACTCTGTTTTGCTTTGTTTGGTTGTATTCTTTTCAAAATAAAAGAAAAAATACAGGTGAAAAGCACCATTTCCTAGACACATATAAATTACCAACACAGAAACAAGAAGTCAATATCAGTGAATGATACTGAAAGAAGTAATTAAAAATTTGGCAAGAAAGAAAATTCCTGATCTTTATGGATTCTGCGATGAATACTACAAGAAATTTGGTGAAGATTTATGCCATTACTCCTCAAACTGTTAATTAAATTGAAAGAAAAGCAATATGCCCAAATTACCCTGATACAAAAATCCAGAGAAAGATCCAGCGAACAAAGAGAACTGCAGGTTGGTCCCCATAATTGACATGGATGTAAAAATCCTCAATGATACTACTGGGACACAGAATGAAGTAAATCATCAAGAAGATTACACAGCATGACAAAGTAGGAATCATCCCAGGGATGCCAGCATAATTCAACATATAAAAATCAATACATGTAATACATCCATATCAACATGACCAAGGACAAAAATAACAGGCTCATCTCAATAAATGCAGAAAAAGAATTTGACAAACTCCAACTTATTCATGATAAAATTCCCATGGAAAACTGAAATAGGTGCTTTTTATTTCTATCTAATAAAAGCCATCAATGACAAACAAACAGCCAACATCATACTTAATGGACAAAACCTGAAAGCTTTCACTGCAAAATCAGGACCAAGACAAGGGTGTCCACTGTCATCACTCATACTCAATATAGTCAATGAATCACCAACCAGAGAAATTAGACAAGGGCAAAAATAAAAGAATATAGATAGTAAAGAAAGAAGCTAAATTATTATTTGCAGATGGCATCTACTTCACATATTAGATCCTAAAAGCTCCACCAAAAGACATCTAGAGTTTATAACCAGATTCAGTAGGATAGCTGGGTACAATGTCAACACTCAAAAATCAATAGCCTTCCTGTACAAGAATAACAAACTAGCTGAGAAAGAAATTAGAGAAACCAGTTTTCATAATAACCTTAAAAAATGAAATCATTAGGAATCAATCTAAGAAAAGTAAATAAAAATATTTACACTGAAAACTACAGTACTATGAAAAAGGAGATGGAAGAGGATATCAGAAAATGGAAAGATATCCCTTGCTTTTGGGTTGGAAGAACCAATATAGTGACAAAAATTTGGGCAATGCAAAAAGCCTTGTAGGACCATCTGGAGAAGTTCATGGCTTGACCTCCTGGGTGAAGGCAAATTGGTGCGGACTGCCAGCATCAGGGTGAGACTTCAGAGTCATTTGCCATGTCCCATATATCTTCTGCATGGGCCATGCTGAAGGATTCATCAGGGAGTATCAACTCTGTTTTTCCAATTTCAAGATAGTCTGTCCAGTTGCTTCATGACCTACAGGCAATCAATGTGACCTGGGGGAGAAAGTGGCGTGTGGTGTGGATGGCCTTGGACTATGGTTATTACTACACGAATTCACAACCAGAATTCTCCCTGTGTGGTCTTGAGGTGAATACCCACCTGTATGTCTACCCCCAGCATGTATTCAGCAACTAGGAAAATATAAATTTGATACAAGCTTGGGGGAGCAAGTACCCATTACCCAAAGTTACCTGGGTCTTCCAGACCATGATGCAGTGACCTCCATACCCTTCTGTGTGTGCAGTACATCCTGTAAAATGGTCTGGGTTACTGTATATTAGTGTTGACTCAGTGCTTGTATCCACCAATGCTAGTACATGCTGCACAATAATAGGGATCAGTAAATAGTCAATTCTACATGTGGCCTCTGGTCTCCCAGGACTCCCAAGATCTGGCTAGCATGGTCTGCCTTCTAATCGGGGTAAAATGAGGTCAATGTCACTTCTCCCTGCTTCACCAGGGTTGCTTAGGCCTTCTGGCACTGGCCCATTGGCTGGTATTGTTGTTCAGAATATAACTGTCTCCACAGAGTCAGCAACACATCCAAGGGCTGCCTGTCTAACTTATCTGTGGCTAGACTGGCAGTCAGCAGATCCATCCAGATCTGGAACTGGCTGACCTTCATTGGTTCCACAGCCTGCCCTTGAAGGGAAAGCCCTGCTTGCCCAGAGTCCCCCTTCTTTTTCTCTTTCAATGGTACAGGTTTTACAGATCTTGTCTTACCTTGGCACTTCCCTTCCACATTTCCCACCCAGACCAGACATCCACAGCATCATGGATCAGGCAATCTGTAAAGGGAGCTAGAAGGGCTGCCACTGACCTGAATGTGCCAGCCAGCCTGCTCACCAAGATTATGTCCTTCATGCATGCCTTCAACAGTTCTTTATCTGGGTTATGGTGCTGCAGTGTGAACATCATTTTCCCTTTGCCCATTTCACATAGCGTATTTATCAAGTCTAGATAATGTCCTACTTTGGCAGATCACCAGGATTCTCCCAAATCAGACAAACCACTGCCATCAACCAATTTATCATGGACTGACTACTTGCTTCTGGAGCTGTCCTCCCCACATTCTGCAAAACCTGTCTCATAGAAGTGACACTCACTATGCTGGCTATTTGAGATATCTCCTGTGAACTTAACTGTGTGTTATGAGTCTCATCCTCCTTCAGCCATAGCAGAAAAGCAGGCACTGTTTTAACCACTGTTTCACTTCTGTTTTAATTGTTTTGCCAGTTCCAGCAGCTCCAAGTCTACGTAGGTCATGCTTATTGTGTGCCACGTAGAGGTAGGAGGCCCTCACAGTCCTCCTCATTGGGCTAGGTGTTCCTCTACCTCTACTTGATGAATATTCATTCTAGAGCACAATACCAGAGGGTTTTCCTGGGGGTTTTCTCAGAAATGTCAGCTTATGCTTCAGGAGACATTTCTGGAAGAGGCAGGGCTTTCTATGCCTCACAACCTGAACTTGGCAGGCAACCAGCCATAGCTCAAGGTTCTCTCTATCTGCTGAAGCTGGTCCTCTTGCCAGACAAGGCCATCCACCTCTTGATTTACTTGGAAAAATAGAGTGAAAAACATCCAAGTCACCCATCCACTGTTTCATGTTTAGGGGGAAGAATTTGTCTGCCTGTTGCTTTCAAGGCTTGCAAGACATCCCCAGACTCCAAACAGACTGTTTCCCAGTCCTCCAGGACCTTGCAAGCTGGCAAGAAGTGGCAACAAGTAGTTGTGGTGAGGCGGGGCTTTATCAGTCATTCCCCGGGGCTTTCTCTTGTGAAGAGGTGCCGTTTCCACAGCTGCCACAGGATCACTCACCTCAATGTCTCACTGACCACACCAGTTGTCAGCTCACTTGGGGCACCCAAGGGAGATTTTTGATGTGAGGTCCCAAAGTTAAAGAATGCCATGTGCAAAACATCAGCAGTAACAGCAGGCAGCATGGAGCAGAGCTCAATAGTGCAAGTGAGTCACCTGTATCTTCATTGTATAATTTTAATACATTCTGTTATCTCGTATTTACATTCTTACACCGTGCCATAATGTGTGTTTTCCTGTGTTAAGTCATGGTTATGTAACTGTATCCTACTGTACACCTGTGCTAGGCAAATGGGGTCACACTCTCAGGTGTCCTTAGAAACTGAGCTTTGAAGCGGTCTGAGTGGTTCCCCACAAAAGTATAATATAAAAATTAAGAGATTTTAATAGAACTTTGGTTTAATTAACTGATATTTGATAAACTGGATAAATTGCATTTTGCAAATGTTTTGTCAGCAGGAGAAAATGTTTCATTTCAAACTAATATTTCATTTTAAACAAACAGACTCATAATAATTTTAGTCTGTATTCTCATTATTCCATTTTAGTTAAATTAAAAAAGCCTGTGCCTATCAAGTACTGGAAACTAATGAATATCCTACAGCTGAGTAACTTCATTCATACCTTCCTACTTCCCTTCTGATTCAGAGCCTTGACACTCCTCCTTTCTGTTTTCATCACACACTTCCTGGAGCAAGTAAAACAAACATACTCACTGACATATTTGAATGTCTAAATAACTTGTGTCTTAAATTTAGTTTTTCTAATCTTACAAAAATGTATTATATTGTTCTCAGACCCTCTTTCTTTTAATATTTTGTTAGTAAGATTTGTATAATACATTTTGTGTAGCTGTGGTTCTTTTAGTTGTTGGTGCTCTTTGATACTCCACTGTGTGAATATTCTATGCAATTCTTATTTATTCATTTGTTGGGATTTTGTACCTTTCATTTAATTTTTTACTCACAAAAAGGGACTTAACAGGTGTGGTGGTGCATGTCTGCAATCCCAGCATTCAAGAGGCTGTGGCAGGAGGAACACCATGAGTTTGAGGCTGGCCTTGACCACAGAGTGATTGTCATACTTTCTGGCCTGAGATGTACATTTTCCCGAGGGTTGAAGATGGTGAAGTTTTAAAAATATACTTATTGACTGTTGCTCATTGGGAAATGTCAGTTAAATTAATTTGCTTCATTTATGGACACTTCAATTTTTGTTAAGATTTTGGGTTCTTCATATAGTTTAGATATTATTAATCTGTTTGAACAGTAGTTGGTAAAGATTTTCTCCTATTCTGTGTGTCATCTCTCCTGTTTTGATTGCTTTACTTGATGTGTATAAACTTTTTAACGTGAGGCAGTTCCCTTTGGGAATTCTTGCTACTATTTCCTATATGATCTAATATTCCTATTACAATCCTACTCATGAAATCTTTGTCTGTACCTATGGCTCAAATATTTCCCCTATGCTTTCCTCTCACAGCTTCAAAGTTTCAGGTCTTATATCTAACTTTTTGGTCCACTTTGAATCATTTTTGTATGATGTAAGAGATGGCTTTCTAGTTTCAATCTTCCACATGTCAATATCCAGCTTCCTAGCATCATTGTTAATGAGGTTGTGTTTCTTCCAACATGTTTATTGGGCCCTTTGTGAAGAATAATATGGTACAGGAAAATGGATTTGTTTCTATGTTCCTCTATTCCATTTAATTGGTCTAAGTGTCTGGTTTTGTGTTTTTATATTTAAAAAACTTCATTTTTAAAAAAATTTTTGTACTTACAGTCTTAAAGTACCTTTCTATTCCAGGAGTGGGATGTTTCAAAAAGTTCTGGATGTTTAAGTCATGTATATTTTTGTTTTAATTGTTCATTTTTGCTTAGAAGTATTATTATCTAAATGAGTTAATGAAGTTTTTGGAGTCTGGCTCTCACTGTCAAATGAGAACAGTGACACTAGAGTTTAGACGGGTTGTGTAGATTAAATGAAATTATACAAATAATTCGGATGATATGATGCATATTTATGGATGTTACTGTTATTACCCTTAATCTTATTCAATGGGCATTTGTTCTGAACTCTGACTTATTACAAAAGCCATTTCTATGTCACTTTGACATCTTTATTTCTCAGGGTGTATATTATAGGGTGATAGTGTTGTAGGAAAGAATAAGAAATTTATATCAAGGGGAATTTCTTTGGTCACATAGTCAAGTAGATAGCAGTGTCATAAAGAGAGAACAAAGGTGAGGTGAGAGCCATAGGTATAAAGCACATTTTTCTACTCTCTCTCTGATTGCATCTTCATCAGAGCTCCAGTGACAATCCCATAAGGGATAACAGTGCAAAGTAGTAGTACCAGAGGTTGTACTCCAAATGTGTAGCTTGTGGTATCCATATATACGGTGCACTCAGAAGCCAATTTTAGGAAGGAGTCTCCTACATGAAGTTATTCTGTGAATTTTGACTCCATTGTGAGAGGAGCACGAGAGGGAAGGAGCTCACACCTAGGAACCACATGAAGCAGTCACCCATGTGACTGTCACTCTCTATACAAACCACCAGAGCATCGTAACTATGCAGTGCAGGGACTGTCAAGAAGAGGTATAGCAGTTACAGGCATGGATTTCAGTAACAGATACAACTTGAAAAATATGCGTTTGTTAATTGTTATTCTTTTCTTAAAACAGAGTTTTATTATGAATTTATAATATCATTGTTTCATATTAATTTTTACAAAGTAACCAGCATTGTTTCAGTCATCTGTAAATGGAAACTTTAATAATTTGATAAGATTTTATCCTAGCAAAACATACCTTCCTCATTACTCTATTTTATTAAAATGTCTTGACTCTTGTGATTTGCTACTTATTCAAATAAAACTTGAAATCAATTCAGGCAAGATATGGGATTTTGCTTGAAATGTATGCATTTAACTTGCTTTTCTTTTTGGGGGGAGCAGGGTCTTGCTGTGTAGTTTAGGGGCTGGCCTTGAACTCACTATGGAGCCCAGACTAGCCTCAAACTTGCAGTGATCCTCTTGCCTCAGCCTCACCAGTGATGGAATTACAGGCATGCGCCACCACACCTGGGTTAAATTTTACATTTCTAATAGTCATTTTTCTCTCTTTGTAAATGGCAAATATCATATTCATTTTTGGTAAATATGCATATGTTCTTTATAAAATTATTCTACATATCTTGTTAAGGTTGTCTTTAAGGTATCAATTTTATTTAATTGCTCACTTGTTTATTGTTAGTAGAACCTTATATTTTAAATATTTATTTTATATTGAATATTGATTTCCCTCTGAATCTAAGGCAATTTCTATTATTTTATGTAAAATATTATGTATTTCAAATGGAGTGAAGAGTCAGGGCCATCATGGACTGTGGGGAGAGAGCACCAGGCCCTCCCTGCTGGTACCAGGACCATGCACAGGCCACTGCTGGACCTGGATATCCAGAGCCAAGCCTTTCCCCAATGGCTGCTGCTGGCAGGGGACAGTTAGATACCTGCTGCTTCCAGATTGTGGGCTGGCAAATGGGTGGTGCCAATCCCTGCCCAGGCGACCTGCTGATCCAGAGAGACACAGGCTTTGACGGTGGCTGTTAAGGTGGGGCACAGTTGGATGCCTGTGGTGTTTTGGTGTTTCACTGACCTTGCAGGTCTAGGGCCAGTGGTCTGGTCATCTGTTCAGGAGATGGAGGTGAGCAGCATGGCCTCTCTGGGGGGTCTCTTTCTCAAGGTGGTAACCATTGTTGATTCCATATAGTCTCGTTCTGAAGTCCTATGTTGTTTATTGTTTTGTTGGATTGGGTTTTAGTCTCGTTTGCTTTGTTTGATTATGTTATATCCAGTGCCATGAGCAGCTATTTCAAAGATAGTAAGATGTATATGGTAGCCATTTTGAATTTACTATCGTCTTGTTTTGTAGTCTTTTATTGAATCCATTGTTTTGTTTTCACTTTTGTATTCTATTCTGCTCTGTTTGATTTTTACTGTGTCTGAAGGTATCTGCAGCTATATTGAAGAAAAGGCATTTTGATAAGTATGGTTGATTTCATAATGTTGTGAAGTCCTGTGTCACTTACTCTGGTTTGTTCTGATTGGTTTTATTCTGTTTTGTTTTCCTTGGCTTTATTCCCTTTTTCTTTTATTTCAACAGATTTATTTATTTTAAAGAGAATAGAACAAAACAATACAAAACAAAGCAAAACAGAATAGAGTCAAACAAAACATAGCATTTCAGAACAGAAAACTACAAGCAATACAAGTCTTCAAAACATAATAACAGGAGATTAAAAATGGCTACCCTAGTGTCTCCTACCTTTTTCAAAATGGTTGTTCATACATTTACAGACAATAAACTCAAACAAAACAAAATAATATGAAACCAGATAAAACAAAAGAGTGAAAGAATTACAGGACATCAGATTAGACAACAAGAAGCCAACAAAGGCTATCTTAATGTACCCTGTTTTCTTCAAAAGAGCTGAGACTTCCAATCCCAGCTTTTTGAGGAAGCTCCAGACTGATTTCCACAGTGGCTGCACCAGACTGCACTCCCACCAACAGTGGAGAAGCACTCCTTTTACCCCACAGCCTCTGCAGCATTTGTTGTTGGTGGTTTTCTTGATCCAGGCCATTCTTTCTGGAGTGAGATGAAATCTCTGAGTTGTTTTAATTTGCATTTCTCTAATGACCAATGATACTGAACATTTTTTCATGTATTTATTTGCCATTAGTGTTTCTTCAGCGGAGAAGTGTGTTTTCATCTCAGATGCCCATTTTTGAATTGGGTCTTTGAATTTTGGGGACCTGATACTTTTTAATTCTTTATATGTTCTAGATAGAAGACTTTTGTCTGAAGGACAGTTGACTAAATTTTTTTCCCAATTTGTGGGGTTTTTTTTCACTCTGTTGGAGATTTCTTTTGACGTGCAAAAACTTTTTAACAAGACAAGATCCCAGTTGTTGATTCTGGGAAGTGTTTCCAATGCAGTTGGACTTTTGTTCATGAATTCTCCACCTACCCCTATGTCTTCATGATTTATACCCACTTTGTTTTCCAGCAGATTTAGTGTTTCTGTTTTAACATTTAAATCCATTTTGACTTTAATTTAGTGCATGGTGATAGGCTTGGGTCTAGTTTTAGTTTTTGGCATATGGAAAGCCAGTTTTTCAAGCACCATTTATTAAAGAGGTTGTCTTTCTTCCAGTGAACCTGTTTGGCCCCTTTGTGAAAGACTATGTGGCTGAGTGTGTTTGTAGTAGAGGTTGTATCTTCTCTTCTATTCCACTGATCCTTAGGTCTGTTTTGATTCCAGTACCATGCTGATTTTATCAAAGTAGCTTTGTAGTACAATTTCAAGTCTGGAATTGTGATGCCTCCTGCTATTCCAGGTCTCTTCTGGTTCCTGATGAATTTTAAGAATGATTTCTGTACAGGTGTGAGATGTGCTAATGGTATTTTGGTGGGAATTGCATTAAATCTGTATAATAATTTTGGGAGAATGGCCATTTTCACAATGTTTGTTCTTCCTATTCATGAGCATGGAATGTCTTTCCATTTTCTCAGATCCTCTTTGATTTCTTTTTTCAGAGTAATGTAAATTTCATTGAATAGATCTTTTACTTTCTTTGTTAGGTTGATTCCTAAGTATTTTTTTTTATGTTATTTTGAAGGGTGTGGTTTCACTTATTTCTCTCTCAGTGCATTTGTTGTTTGTGTACAGGAATGTGATTGATTTCTGAGTATTGACTTTGTATCCAGCTACATTACTGGGTTTGTTTATGACATCCAGAAGCCTTTCTATGGAGTTTTGTGGGTCTTCTGTGTAGAGTATCATGTCATCTGCAAATAGTGATAACTTAACTTCTTCCTTTCCTATTCTTATTCCTTTTGTTTCTCTCTCTTGTCTAACTGCTCTGGCTAATATTTCCAGCACTATATTGAATAGGAGTGATGATAATGGACATCCTTGTCTTGTTCCCGATTTTAGAGTGAAAGCTTTCAGTTTTTGACCATTTAATGTGATACTGGCAGTTGGTTTGGCATAGATGGGTTTTATCAGATTGAGGTAAAGGCCATCTAT
This sequence comes from Cuniculus paca, assembly GCA_004365215.1. NCBI lineage: Eukaryota > Metazoa > Chordata > Mammalia > Rodentia > Cuniculidae > Cuniculus > Cuniculus paca. The sequence goes on along the minus strand of RJWT010016596.1, from coordinate 9,480 downwards.
TCCAATTTTCTGTAGGGTTCTTATCATGAATGAGTGATGGACTTTATCAAAAGTTTTTTTTTGCATCTATTGAGATGACCATGTGGTTCTTATCTTTCGCTCTATTGATATGGTGTATTACATTTATTGATTTGTGTATGTTGAACCATCCTTGCATTTCTGTGATGAATCCCACTTGGGCGTGGTGTATAATCTTCTTGATGACTTGCTGGATTCTGTTTGCCACTGTTTCATTGAGGATTTTTGCATCAATATTCAGTAGGGAGATTGGCCTGTGGTTTTCCTTTTTGGTTGGGTCTTTCTCTGATTTTGGCATTAGGGTAATACTTGCTTGCAGGAATTATTTAGAGAGATTTCCTTCCCTTTCATTTTCATTAAAGCATTTGAGGAGTGTTGGTTAAATCTTCCTTGAATTTCTTGTAGAATGCAGCTGTGAATCCATCAGGACTTGGAATTTTCTTGCTTGGTAAGTTTCTAGTTACATTTTCAATTTCCTTAACTGAAATTGTGTTATTCAGTAGTTTTACATCTTCTTTATCCAGTTTTGGTAATTGATATGTTTTTAGAAATCAGTCCATTTCTTCGGTGTTGTCGAGTCTATGAGAGTAAAGATTTTTGAAGTAGGTATTGATGATCTTCTGTATTTCCACAGGGTCTATACTGATTTCACACTATTCTTTTCTTATTGTATTGATTTGAGTTTTTTTCTTTCCTTTTTAAAATAAGATTGGCTAGGGGTTCATCAACTTTATTTATTCTTTCAAAGAACCATCTCTTTGATTCATTGATTTTTTGTGTTGTTTTCTTAGTCTCAATTGCATTGAATTCTGCTCTGGTCTTTATAACTTCCTCCCTTCTTTTGACTTTGGGTTGGGTTTGCTCTTCTTTCTCTAGATGTTTGAGGTGTAACATCAGATTGTTTATTTGCATTGATTCCATTTTCTGGATGTGGGAATTCACCACAATAAATTTCCCTCTGAGGACCTCTTTCATTGCATCCCACAAATTGCAGTAAGTTGTATTAGTATTTTCATTTGCTTGTAGATATTGTTTAATTTCTTCTTTAATTTCCTCTGTGACCTACTAATTGTTCAGGAGTGTATTGTTTAATTTCTGTGTGTTTACAGAACTTTTACAGTTTCTTTTGTCATTAATTTCTAGTTTGATGGCACTGTGATCCGATAGGATGCATGGGACAATTTCGACTCCTTTGCATTTACTTAAGCATGTTCTATGACTTAGTATATGGTCTATTCTAGAGAACGTCTCATGTGAAGTTGAGAAAAATGTATACTCTGATGTTGTTGGGTGGAAAACTCTGTAGACATCTACCAGGTCCATTTGTTCACAGTTTGATTCCATTCTGTTATTTCTTTGATGATTTTCTGTCTAGTTGATCTGTCTCTTTGTGTCAAGGGTGTGTTAAGGTCTCCTGTTATAATTGTGTTATTACTTATTTGATTTTTCATTTCTTTTAATATTTGTGGTATGTAGATGGGTGATCCTATATTTGGTGCACATATATTTAAGATTGTTATTTCGTCCTCTTGGAATTTTCCCCTAACCAGTATGTAGTGACCTTCTTGATCTCTTTTGACCATTATTTGTTTGCAGTTCACATCGTCTGCAAACAGAATAGATATCCCTGCTTTTGGGGGGCAGTTCCTGTTGCATGGAATATTGTTTTCCATCCTTTGACTTTCAGTCTATGAACTTCCTTTTGGGTTAGAAGGGTTTCTTGTAGACAGCATATGGTTGGATGTTGTTTCTCTATCCACCCTTCCAGCCTGTTTCTTTTGATTGGTGTATTGTGGCCATTTACATTAATGGTTATAACTGATATATACTGGCTTATTTTAGTCATGTTATCTTTCTGCGGTGGTTTCTTTACCTTTCTCCTCTACTTAATTTTTTGCCCAGCTTGGTGTTCTTCTTCTGTTGATGTTTTTGATGTTGTAGCTATTTTCATGTCTATCTTGAGTATCTTTCAGTATTTTTTTGCAGGTTTGGTTTGGTGGTCATGAAGTTCAGCTGCTCTTTGTCATGGAAGTATCTTATTTTGTCATCAATTTTGAAGGATAGTTTTGCAGGGTACATCAGTCTGGGTTTGAAGTTGTTTTCCTTTAGCACTTGTTATACTTTACTTCATGCTGTTCTTGACTTCATTTTTTGTGTTGAGAAGTCTGCTGTGATTTTGATGGCCTTTCCTTTATAGGTGATTTACTTCTCTTCTCTAATAACTTGTAATATTCTGTTCTTATGTTGAATTTCTGGAACGCTGATAATTATATTTCTAGGTGTTGATTTATTTTGGTTATGGGTAGTTGGAGTTCTATGTTCTTCACTTATCTGTATATCAGTTTCCTTTCCCATGTTTGGGAAATTTTGAGCTATGACTTCTTTAAATAGTGTTTTTATATCATTTGTATTTTCTCCTTCATTTTCATTTACACTTATCAGTCTTATATTGTTCTTCTTTGTGTGATCTTGCAACTGCTGAGTTGCTATTTCCTGATTCCTTGTTTTTTTTTTTTTTTTTTTTTTTGCAGCACCAGGGATTGAACTCACAACCTTGTGCTTGCCAGGCAGGTGCTTAGACCGCTGAGCTAGATCCCTAGCCCTGTTTTTTTGAGACAGGGTCTCACTATGCCATTCAGGCTGGCCTTGAGCTCACTTTGTAGCCCAGGCTGGTCTGGAACTCACAACAATCTGCCTGTCTCAGCCTCCCGAGTGCTAGGATTAGAGGCATGAGCCACCACACCCGGCTGATTCCTTGTTATTTTAAAAGGTGTTTCCTTTCTTCCTCACTAGCTGCAATCATGTTTTTGAGGTCTGAAAGTCTATTTTTACATTCATTGAAGTGGCTTTTCCAACTTTTGATGGCTTTCTTCATTTTCTGGATGTCTCTTTGAATCTGTTTCATGCATTCTATTTGTTTCCTGTATTCTCTGTTGTAGGTTTCCTTCATTTTGCAGTTTTCCTCTATTTTTCCAACTATATCTTCTTTAGATGTGGTTAGCATTTCTTTCATTACATTTATCATCTCTTATTTTACCTGGCAAATCATTTCTAATCTCAGTTCCTTTAAAGCTTCCTGGAGTTGTTTCTTTACTTCAGTTGCTATTATTTCAGGTGTGTGGCTTATACTTTCTTCTATGTGCTTGTCTACGTGGCTTGTTTGGAATGGACTGGAGGTTCAAGATTGAATTTTGCTCTTTCTTTTTTTCATTTTCCTGTATTCTACTGTGGCAGGTGAATTCAACATGCGTGGTTGGCGTGCCAAGGCTAGGTGAAGCTCACAGTGCATGCCTTAAGCTCCAGCCATGACTACCACTGTGGGTGTTCTGTTGCTGTGCAGTGTCTGGGCAGAGCCCTGGTAGGACTCCAGGAAAGCTCCAAATGTCCCAGGCTGATGGTAGAATGGGCACAGGTCCCTATGGGTCTGTTGGTGAGGTCCCAAGCTGCATGCTAGGTGGAATTTGCTGTGCACACCTTCAGCTCAAGCTGGGCCCGGAGCAGCGGCTCCTATGCTGCTCTGGGGTGAATGGGCAGAGCCCAGGCAGGACCGCAGGGATGCTCTGAACATCCTGGGCTGGTGGTGGGATGGGCACAGGTCCGGTTTTATTCTCTTCAAAGTTAAAAAAAATGTAAAATGGAATGAATTGTTCTATCTTTAAATAATGATGGGTTCATTCCCTCATATTTTTAATTTTGTTGTGGGTATGTGTGTACATCTTTCACTTTATATAAAATTCCAGAATAAAATACCCTGTTGACATGATATTAAACAGTTTAGTTTCTATCTTCATTTTTATAAGAGGCAGAAATCTAAGTGTAGAAGGTTAATAGGAATAAAGAATAAAGAATGAGAGAACTAGTGTGTGTTCTGAGCAGGTTTGAACCAACCTAGTCCTGCTCAACTCCCCAGGTATTTTTGGCAGATAATCATAGGCCCCAAGAATTTTGAGATCAGTGTAAAGTTAGCATTTCTCTTATAATATTATATTCAGGGTATGGTGATGTTGACTCTTAGAGAATTCTGTCACTTGTGTGGGGATTTTTCAAGTACCCCCAAGCCGGTGAGCATAAGATATATTTTACCATCTGCTTTAAAAAATTGAGGAGGTCTCAACTGTCTATCCTCTAAGATACATTAATGCATCATATAAAAGACATTTAAAGAAAAGGAGATTGCAGAGCTTGCTTTTAGTTGCTTTCATATTGCAATTAAGAAACAGAGCTCATTCAAAGCTTGATCTATGTTCATTTAGGGAACAAGTCTTGGACACTATACTAAAGTTCAGGCCATGTGACTAGAGTCTTCTACCTTTCATACAAAAATGAGAAACATTTCCAAAACACTTTATTAGTTAAAATTTGGTGGAGAAACAGAATGAACAGAAACTGTACAATTTCCAGAGAGGGAATAATTGTGTTTCTGTTTGTAGGCAGGGCAGCTCTACCATGTTTGGCATGATTAACATCCAGTAATATTTGGAGATTAAGAAAGGTTGGAGGGGAGGTTGCATTGTCAAGGAGGCATGTGGTGAGTCAAGATAATTCACTGTGATGTGATCATTGGAACACAGGAGAGCTGGAGAGTCCAGTAGTTCTTCCTTTAAAAATATGGAAGCCACAGAACAAGAGCAATCAAGGAAGGAGCTCCAGAGTAAAGCCAAAGGCCTGGTGTGCACAGGAGGGTTGGCACCACATATCTGCTTTGAAAGGCTGAAGAGACTGGAGACTTGGAAGCAAACATCCAGAGACAACCACAGCAAAGAACGGAGCTGCTCAGAAAGGTGAGCTCATCAAAACAGGAAACATGTCTTTGTTCTTTCCCTTTTATTCCTTTCAGGCTACAAGTTTATTGGTTGGTGCAACTCACAACAGGGGTGAGTCTCCCCCCTACTTTGCTGGTCTACATATCAGTCATCTGTGGAACACTGAGAGTTCATCTGCTATGTATTTATTAATCCATGCAAGTAGATGCATCATGATTAACTGAGTACTGCTGCTGCTGCTGTGGCCCACGCTTCTGCACCTCTTGGTGAGTCCTCCTACATGCCAGGGCCTCAGTCCACCACACCATCACCTCTCCCATCATGTCCACCCTGTGCTTCCTTGTCTTGACACCCACCTCCTGCCCACTAAGCTACCCAACTGCCTGCAGCCCACCTGTGCCACCATGGCAACTGCACTGTACAAGTACCCTTATGTCTGAAATATATCACTACTGGGCACATGGAGTAGAAAAATCTTGCTTGCTTCATCAGTGTACTGAAAAAAATGAAGGCTGGTTGTCCTCATAAATTGGTGTTGAATTTGGTGCAAGAATTATTAAGTTAGTGGCCAAAAATAAACTTCAGGTAGATGCAGCAGGATAGGAGTTGTTCAGAGCTGTCCCATGAAGCTCCTACAGATGGGCTGCAGGTGCACTTGTGATGTGGGATGCCACTAGGACACATGGCCATGGAAGGAGCTGGTTGACAGATATGAGGGCTCTAACCAATACAAAAGTTGTAACAGTTCTAGGAAGTAAAGCAGATCCCAAGGCACAGATATATTCCACATGTGAAGAAGTCACACAGTTCACTGAAGAGAATGGCTTTCTGCTCCTTGAGGCAAATGAAAAAATGAGAGAGAATGCAGAGGATGCCTTCCTGGATCCTGCCAAGAAAATTCCTCAGAAGGTCCAGGATGAAAGCCTGTCTCTGAATGCTGCTGAGTTTGGGTACAACACAGACCCTCAGCCCCACATAGGGTGCACTAAGAAATGAGTTCCAGCCCGACAAAGCCGACTATGACTCCTAGGGACCTCAGCTGCATCCTCACCTTTGACCTTTCACCAATGTCTATGGGAAGAAGCAATACCTTCTAGTGCTTTGTTTTCATCTCTATATTTTACTTGGTTTAATTAAAAAAAAGAGGCACACACTAGCCACCATCAGGGAGGCTTCCTGTAGGTAACCAGCTCTAGTTCAGGGCACAGTGGTTAGCCCTGCACCTGTACACACATTAGCCACCATCTTGGATAATTCCCACCACTGACAGCCAGCATGGGAGGAAAAAACAGCAACCAACTCTGCACCAGTGCACTGAATGGTCACAATCAGATGCCCATAGCCAGCACTGCACCAGAAGAACCAGCCAGTCACCCTTGGGAAAAATTGCAGCCAACATAGGAAATCTCTGGGATGTCACTACCCACTTGTCCAGAAGAACCCAGGAAAATGTCAAGATGAAGCAAAAGGCAGTCTCTGACCTCCAACCCATGCAGAACAAGTGTGAGAGATGTAAACATGGAAGAGATGGGGAGTCACACACCTCAAGATTCTGAAGTGATGGCTACTGAAGTAAAGAAACAACTTCATGAGGCTACAAAAGAAATTAGAACAAAAATACTATCTCAGATAAAAGAAGAAATGAAAAACATAATAAAAGAATTGCTGAACACCTCTAAAGCAGACATAGATAAAACAATAGAGAAGCATAGGAAAATGAGGGAAAACTTGAATGAACAAAATAAGAAAGATTTAGAATGCATGAAACAGATTCAAAGAGATATCCAGGAAATTTAAAACTCCATTGAAAGCTGGAAAAACTGCTTGAAGGAAACTGAAGATACACTTTCATACCTTGAAGACAGGTTTGCAACCTGTGATCATGAGTGGAAAGATCTCTTAGAAATAACAAAGAACCAGGAAGTAACAATCAGTTGCAAGAAGACACAAAGAAAAATAATTTAAGAATAATAGGAGTCAGCAAAAAAGTAGTGGTCAACATAAATGACATAAAAAGCCTAGAAGCAGCAGCAGAAAACTTCCCAAACATGGGAAATGGATGTGACATACAGAAAACTGAGGCATCTATATAGACTTGCAGCTAGCTGTCCAAAATAAATCTACACACAGACATATAGTAAAGATTCCAGAAGTTCAGAAAAAGAACAGAACACTAAAAACTGTTAGAGAAAAGAAACAGATTATCTATGAAGGAAAACCCACCAGAATCATGACAGACTTCTCAACACAGACCATCAGGTCAAGAAGAGCCTGGAGGGAAGTGTTTCAAGTCCCAAAAGAAGACAACTTCAAATGCAGTTTGATGTATTGTGCAAAACTATCTTTAAAAACTAATGGAGAAATCAGATACTTCCATGACAAAGAACAACTGAAGGAATTCATGACCACCACACCAATTCTACAAAGAATACTGAATGACATTGTAGAAAGCGATAAAAAAAGAAAGACCATGGGTCCAGGAACAGTGGCAAAGGGGAATCACCACATGGGGCAGACAAGGATGTTCATCATCACTCCTATTCAATATAGTGCTGGAAACATTAGCGAGAATAATTAGATAAGAGACAGAAATAAAAGGAATAAGGATAGGAAAGGAAGAAGTTAAATTATCACTATTTGCAGATGATATGATACTTTACATAGAAGACCCACAAAATTCCATAGAAAGACTTCTGGATGTCTAACCAAATTCAGTAATGTAGCTGGATACAAACTCAATACTCAGAAATAAATAGCATTCCTGTACACAAACAACAAACTCACTGGGAGAGAAATAAGAGAAACCACACCCTTCACAATAGCATAAAAAAAATAAACACTTAAGAATCAACCTAACAAAGGAAGCAAAAGACCTATTCAATGAAATTTACAGTACTCTGAAAAAAGAAATCAAAGAGGATCTCAGAAAATGGAAAGACATACCATACTCATGGATAGGAAGGACAAATACTGTGAAAATGGCCATTCTCCCAAAATTATTATACAGATTTCATGCAATTCCCATCAAAATACCATTAGCTTAACTCACAGATCTTGAGAAATCATTGTTAAAATTCATCAGGAACCAGAAGAGACCTAGAATAGCAAAGGCAATTCTGGGCAGCAAGGGCAGGATAGGAGGCATCACAATCGCAAACTTGAAATTATACTACAAAGCTACTGTGGTAAAATCAGCATGGTACTGGAATCAAAACAGACACAAGGATCAATGGAACAGATGAGAAGATACGATCCCAACTACAAACACTCAACAACCTTATTTCTGACAAAGGGGCCAAACATGTTCACTGGAAGAAAGATAGCCTCTTTAATAAATGGTGCTGGAGAAACTGGCTTTCCATATGCCAAAAACTGAAAATAGACCCAAGCCTATCACCATACACTCAACTAAAGTAAAAACGGAAGAAACATCTAAATATTAAAAGAGAAACACTAAATATGCTGGAAAACAAAGTAGGTAGAAATCTTGAAGACAAAGGGGTAGGTGGAGAATTCATGAACAAGAGTCATACTGCATGGGAAACACTTCCCGGAATCAACAACTGGGATCTTGTCTTCTTAAAAAGTTTTTGCATGTCAAAAGAAATCTCCAAAAGAGTGAAAAGTAAACCCACAAGTTAGGATAAATCGTAGTCAATTGTCCTTCAGACAAAGGCCTTTTAACTAGAACATATAAAGAATTAAAAAATATCAGGACCTCAAAATTCAAAGACCCAATCCAAAAATGGGCATCTGAGATGAAAGCACACTTCTCCGCTGAAGAAATATGAATGGCAAATAAATACATGAAAAATGTTCAGCATCATTGGTCATTAGAGAAATGCAAATTAAAACAAACCTGAGATTCCACCTCACTCCAGAAAGAATGGCCAGGATCAAGAAAACCAGCAACAACAAATGCTGGAGAGGCTGTGAGGAAAAAGGAACCCTTCTCCACTGTAGGTGAGAGTGTAGACTGGTGCAGTCACTGTGGAAATCAGTTTGGAGTTTCCTCAAAAAGCTAGAATTTGAAGTCCCATTTGGCCCAGCTATTCTGCTTCTGGGCATATTCCTGGAAGAAGTGAAATCATCTTACCACACTCATATATATGTGCACCCATGTTTATAGCAGCACAATTTGTAATAGGGAAATCTTGGAAATAACCCTAATGCCCATCAATTGGGGAATGGATAAAAAAGATGTGGTACTTTTATACAATGGGGTGCTCTTCAGCTATAAAGAAGTTTCACAATGATACTTTTATAGGTAAATGGATTCAACTTGAGAGCATACTCATAAGTGAAATGAATCAAACTCACGTGTGTAAACACTGCATCATCTCCCTAGTGTAAGAATGTGAAAGATTCAATAAGATACAAAATTCCTGATAAATATGGGCAAAAGGTTCTGAAGTCCAATGGTGCTTTTTTTCTTTGACTTGATGGGTTTAAGTCTATTTTCCAGCATTTGATTGCAATATGTGAGATGGTAGGAACAGCTCTTTTGGAGAAAACAGGGGACATTATGGTAGCCATTGTTGGTTTCTTGTTGTCTGATTTGAAGGCCTGTAATGCTTCCACTCTTTTCTTTTTTCTGATTTTATATTATTTTGTTTTGTTTCAGTTTATTGTCTGTGAGTGTATGAACACCATTTCAAAGAAGGCAAGAGACACTAGGATAGCCATTGTTAATCTCCTG